>JAFDUT010000066.1:0-94041 GCA_017309665.1 Coelopa frigida | reverse complement strand
TCAACTGTTTGTGTGTTACTTGTTTAAATTTATATATTATGTTTATATCTTCATGTTTTTTAAAATCAAAAATTTTCTATAAAAGTTTTTAGTTCTAATAAAATAATTGTAGAAGTCAGTCGTGTTGTATTTATTTAAACCTACATTGGCGATCCTGCTTGTTGAACCATCCAAAATATCGTTGAAGGTGGATGTATGCAGTGTTGGAAACCATACTGAAAACAACATAATACTAAAGTCTATGTATGTGTCCAACGAAGCTAAGAGCTGCAGTCAAGAAAATTACATGGATGTCTTCTCGCTGGTGTATCACGAGTATATGTAGCGCCGCTTTATACCGAAACTTGGACGTTTTCAATCACTAATGCTACAATAACTGCAACAATAACAGCAATCTTTAACATCGCAAACCAACTCTGCAGGACAAAAATCATTCTACGCAAGTTATGCTACAACGTGCTTCAGTAGTACAACAGCAATCATAATATTTACAACAACAAGAGCTGCAGTTAACACATTCTGAAATATATCAATTCCTAAGAGGAACCCACGCATTCTAGTTTACCACTAGATTTGGTAAGCGGTACATATCTTTTGCGAATATTGGAACGCCAAAGATTTATTATTAAGTTATTTTTAGATCTTAATATTATTATTGTTAATTATATAAAATGTTAAGCCATTCACCACAACGACAAACTTATACTCCACCTCTTATTTCATTTCCCAATTCTGATAATCAATCACATACAACTAGTTCTAATTTACAAAATATGGAAATTTGTGCTACTTCAGTTAAATTGCCCCCCTTTTGGACTGATTATCCAGAAGCTTGGTTTGTACACACTGAAACACAATTTGCATCCAAAGGGATTGTTCAAGATAATACAAAGTATGAACCACAAAGTATGAATACCATATATTCCACAAGAAATTATTATATCAGTACTTGATATTATTCAAAAACCACCCTTAAATAACAAGTATGATAATTTAAAGAAATTTTTAATTGAACGTCATTCTCTTAGTGAACAAAAAAACTTGATAAACTTCTCACAGATTCAGAAATTGGAGATCGTAAGCCCTCTGAGTATTATAGATCACTTGTATTACTAGCTGGAACTAGTATAGATCCAGAACTTCTTAAAAAGTTATGGCTCAGAAAATTACCGAAAACTTTGAATATTGCTCTTACCGGTTCGAATGTGTCTAATGTTAACGAACTTGTTAAATTGGCCGATGATATATGGGAAGTGTCTAACAAAAATGAAATTTATACTCTTAATTCTAGTGTTAATCGAACTGGAAACAATTTAGAAAAAGTAGTGGATAATTTAGTTAAAATAACCTCTACAATGTGTGACAATTTTAATAGATTATCACTTGATGTTTGTGAAATAAAACAATCATTGGAATCTACACCTAGAGTTTCTAGAACGTCACGATCTCGTTATTTGCGCCCATATAACACAAGTCGTTCTCGTGAGAGGTCATCATCTCGTAATTGGTTATGTCGCTATCATTACCGCTTCGGTAGCAAAGCTCGACGTTGTGAGCAACCGTGTTCATATGTTTCATCTTCGTCCTCGGAAAACTGAAATCTCCCATTATTTCGGCGACAAACAATGGGAATGTAAACTCTTCATCACGTCGCCTTTTTCTATATGATAAAGAAAATAAACTTAATTTTTTAATTGATAGTGGTGCTGAAATTTCTGTTTTACCCTACTCCAAATTCAAAATAAATAAAAGAAATTCTGATATTTTTTTAACAGCTGCAAATGGAAGCACTATTAAAACTTTTGGTAAAAAAATGTTAAACGTCAATCTTGGTCTTAGAAGAGAATTTTCGTTTGTTTTTATTATCGCAGAAATTTCAAAACCCATTATTGGAGCTGATTTTCTTTCAAAATTTGGACTTCTTATTGATTTAAAAAATAAATGCTTGATTGATCCATTGACTAATTTATCTGTAAACGCAATTTCAAGTTTTTGCAAAATATCTTTACCCAAGTTGTTTTCAGTCGATAATAAATACACTCAACTACTTAAAAAATATCCGTCTTTATTAGCTGAACCTGATTACAATAAATCAGTAAAACATACAACCGTTCATCATATCATAACTAATAGTCAACTTCCTTTTTCAAAACCCAGACGATTAGATCCCATTAAGTTCAAAATCGCTAAGTCTGAGTTCGATTTTTTAGTTAAAACTGGAATTTGTCGTCCATCCAGTTCGCATACAGCCTCACCATTACATCTTGTTGCAAAGAAAGAGCCAAATGATTGGCGACCGTGTGGTGATTATCGAAGATTAAATTTCGTTACAGTCCCTGACAGGACAGGTCCTCTACCTCATATACATGATCTTAACATAGATCTGAGACATAAAGAAGTATTCTCAAAAATCGATCTTGTACGTGCTTATCATCAGATTCCTGTATCTGAAAATTACATACATAAGACAGCAATCACCACCCCATTTGGAATGTTTGAATTTACGAGGATGCCATTTGGTCTTCGTAATTCAGCGCAAACATTTCAACGATTTATTAATGAGGTTTTTACAGGTATTGAATTTGTTTTTGTTTACCTGGATGATATTCTAATAGCCAGTAACAATGAGAAGGAACATTTAGAACACTTGAAAATAGTTTTTGAAAGATTAGACAGTTATGGTTTGAATATTAAACCCAGTAAATGTTTATTTGGTGTTTCTCAACTCGATTTTTTGAGTTATAATATTTCCAAAATTAAACATTTACAAAAATTTTTCGGAATGGTAAATAGATACATACCTAATCTGGCAAAATTATTAAATCCTATTCATTCCATGATAAATGCAGCAACCAAAACCAAAAACAAAACTTTAACATGGACCGATGAAGCAAATAAATCATTTTTTGCAAGTAAAAGATAATTTTGCCAAGAGAACTTTACTGAATCACTTTGATAGTAAAGCTAAATTATCTATAGCTGTTGATGCATCCACTATTGCAGTATGCAGCGGAGTTTTACAACAATGTATTAAGGATCACATGGAACCTTTAGCATTCTTTTCTAAAAAGCTAAGCACTGCTGAATCGAAATATAGCGCATTTGATCGGGAACTTCTAGCTGTATATTTAACAATTAAGCATTTCAGACATTTTTTAGAGGGACGAAGTTTTACCATATTTACAGATCACAAACCATTAACGTACGTATTAAATTCAAAAGTAGATCGCAGTCCCAGACAAACCAGACATTTAGAGTATATATCTCAGTTTACGAATGACATACAACATATATCAGGGAAATTAAATGTTGTTGCAGATACTTTGTCTAGATGTCCCAAATTATATATTCTAGATGATAACAACATTGATTTCAGAAAATTATATGTTCAACAGCAAAATGATTTGGTTTTACAACAACTGTTAACCAGTTCAGAATGTCCATACAAATTAGATCAAATTATGGCTCCATCATCGAATATACCAATTTGGTCCGAAAATTCAAATGGAGTTAGTCGGCCTTATATTCCGGAAAAACTTCAAAGATTGATTTTTCAAAAATTACATAATATATCACATCCCGGCACACGAGCCTCTCGTCGACTAATAACTTCAAGATATTTCTGGCCTTCAATGAATAAACAAATAAATGAATGGACTAAAACTTGTATATCATGCCAAAGATCTAAAATTATTCGACACACAAAATCTCCTATTGTCAAAATTAATATTACCAAAGGTAGTTTCGAACACATACATATGGATATTGTAGGTCCTTTACCAATTTCGAACGGTTTTCGTTATATTTTGACAATTGTTGACAGAAACACACGTTGGCCTGAAGCGTATCCAATAAAAGATATATCTGCGAAAACTGTTGCAAACATTTTTTGCATGAGTATATTTCTCGATTTGGTGTACCTCTACGAGTTACTTGTGATCAAGGTGCACAGTTCACTTCATAAGTATTTTCAGAATTAACAAAATTTATCGGTTGTCATAAGATAAATACTTCAGCATATCATCCTCAAGCCAATGGAATGGTGGAACGTTTTCATAGACATTGAAGTGCACGATTCTAGCTCGTGGTAATTCTATACAATGGTCAGAGGAACTTCCTATTATTCTATTGGGCTTACGATCATCTTTTAAAGAAGATATACAAGCTACATCTGCAGAAATGGTTTTTTGTGTGCCTTAAAATCATAATGTGCCTTTAGTTGCTTTTCCTATTTTAGATGTTCATTTCAATGCAGACAAAATCTGATTCAACAACAGACTTGGGAGGGTAGACATTTTCAACAATATAAAGTCCAGAAGTACTTGCTGCGCTACTATAAGCAACATATAGTGCCGCATGACTGATTCCACTTTGAAGATGAACAGCCATTTGGAAATATGTAGCTCCCTGACTTTTGTGGATTGTGATCCCGTCAGCAGGGATTGTATTCTCTCAATCGTCACCTGCTCATTACGTTTATATTGAAAGGATATAATCATTTTTTTATGGCCGTCCATTGAGGTTCAGTTGGATGTGGTCTCTTTCTTCTTGCATTCACTCCCACCTTTCATCAGCTAATAACATCCATAAAGTAATTGGATTTCTTGTAGATCTACGATTTTGTATGGAAGGTGCTCGTGTCCTATAAGAGATCTTTTCCATTTGATTCTTGGGAACACTTAGTAGCAATATTTAATCTAATAACTGTCTATATGGTTTACCATATATCCAACATTGAGCTATAGCTTTTGAGCTGAGCTGTAGCTTGTCAGTTGGGCGATCTTTTCCATTTTTGGCACGTTAACTCGTATCTGTGGTACATGATCACACACAAAATGTCATCTCAATATATGAAAGAGTTCACCAGATATCCCATATTGAACTTTTGCTGTATATGGGAGGTGGGCGTGTCCGTTGACCGATTACGCCCATTTTTACATACAAGTAGCTTATTAATATAGAAATACTAAATCCTAAATTTCAAGTCAGTATCTCTTACCGTTTCTTCACAAAATCTATTTCCACAGACAGACACACAGATAGACGGACATAGCTAAATCGATTCAGGAGGTGACGCTGATCAAGAATATATATACTTTTCCATACCTACGACCTCTCCTTTAATGCGTTACAAACGGAAGGACAAAATGAATATACCCTTACCCACAGGGTGTAGGGTATAAAAAGATATTGCGAAGAGAGGGTGTGAAGCAGAGAATGAGATAAAAGCAAATGAGAAAGCGTTTTCTTCGGAAGGCAGGAACGAAATCAAAGATTTTACGTAGGGAACGAGATAGAGGAAGACATTGAGATCAACTTTTATTCAAGTGGAAAATATCTCGATTCGCGGAATTCAATCTCTTCGATAAAGTCAGAACATGCGAAAATGTGGGAGATGAACAAAAAATCAATACTGCTATCAAGGAGAACAAAAACCAAAACAACAAACAATAACAACAGGAGAAACAACAATAACAACAAATAAACAACATAATTCATACAATCACAGACTAACATATACATACGTTCCGATATTCTTAAAGCAAGCGATTGGGCGAAGAACTCAGAGTAAAAAATGACAAAGTGCGGAGGATTTTGGGTTTCCCAATCTCTCTCTCTCTCTCTCTCTGTTGTTCTCCCTTACTCACTCTATATTTAGCCTTCTTCTCCTTCTGTTGGCAAACAGTTATGATTCGGTAAACAATAACAAAATTAACTTCACTCAAGAAGAAAAGGATCCTGTCGTGAGCTTTTTTTTTTGCATTTTTCCTGTTTCGATTCCTCTTGCTTCCCCCGTCCTTCTGTCAATATCTCAGTTTCATATTCACGAGTTCATCGTCTGGACGAATATGCTTTGAATTGACATAAAGTATGCCTCATACTTTCCCATCGTATTACATCGTTTTTTATATTCCAAGAAATTTCGTTTATAAATCATTTATTCCGGTAATTTCCGTCATCAGGTATGTGTTTTATTTCTTTTTTTGACCCCGTAATTTCCATTCCTTAATTGAGTTCAATTATATATTTTTTTTCTTCATATGACCTTTTCTCAGAATTTCTTCTTTTCAGTTTCGAGTTTTTTTCGTTTGACTTTTTCATTTATGTATGAGTTCGGTTTCTATTGTTTGAGACGTTTGTATCTTTGTGTTCTTCTCTATCTAATTCAATTTTTATACAACTTCACAGCAATGAACAGCTAATTCGATTAAATTTCGTTTCCAATAAATTTTGATGAAGAAAATAAGTAGCAGAACAAAAAAAAAACACAAACAAAACAACAAATTACAAAGTCAGCAACATCAGCATCATACATAACTTCTGAACTCTGGCATCTACAATTACAACAATGAATTCTACTTGCAGAAGTCAAGAGACAACAATTCAAATTACCTAAGATTAACATTATCAACTGTGAATGGAAAAATTCACTTGAATGTATTGTGATGTATTGTTGTTGTTGCTAATATTGTTTGTGTTGTTGTTGTCGATGTTTGTGTTTTTGCTCTTTTTATTGCCGCCTAAATAACTTTTGTTGTTGATTTTGCCTCAAGGATATTTTGCTCATCATTGTTGTTGTTTTTCTTCAGCTATTTCTTAATGTGGTTCTTCTATTGTTTTTATTGACGTAGCTCTTTTCATTGTTGTTTTGTTGTATTAATGCTTTTGTTGTTATTGGTTCTATTGTTTTTGTTGTTACTGCTGTGTTATCGCTCTTAGCCAGAATGTGCTTCAATTTGCCAAATCGTTTCAAGTCATTTCATGGCAAGCCATTCAATTTGTTGCTCATTCCAATTCATTCTCCATTCCTTCCAACCACTCATTCGTTATCTTTCCTTCCTCTTTGATTGCCGTTCTCCTCTCCTCTGAATTTCCACCCAACGTTTCGCTTTTTCGTTCCCGCATTTAACTCAAGTTTAGATTATCCTGAATCTGATCCTGTCTCTGACGCTGATTGAAATTGTTATTCATTCTGCTGATGGTGATGATGTTCTTCTTATGGTTGTTGTCATTGTCGTACCATTGTTGTTTTTGCCATTGCCATGGTTGTTGTTGTCATTGTTATTTTTGTAGTTGTTCTTTCTCCCTGACTCGACTGTTTTTGTTGTCGTTTGATGACTTTGATTTTATTTGACTTGAAATGATCGCTGAAAATTCCATGAATGTCAACGGCACAAAGGATATTCACTCGAGTTCTTTCATTCTTGCGAACCAGCATCCTGGCTCCTTCCTACCTCTTCACTCCTCTCCTCTCTCTCGCTTATTGTCTTCTTCTAGAGAATACGCAGAAACAATTTTAGCATTTTTGCTTCATTTCAACGAAAGACAATGGTAAAATAACAGGGAGAGAGAGAGAGGAAGATGATTCGAAGGACTTAAGACGAAATTGCTTAAGGGAAGATCTAGTTAAGTGGAGGCAAATAATGAGGGCATGGGGCGTGGCGGACAAATTAATGATTTTTTTTCATTCAAATTTGAAGAATCATTTAATGTCAATATTTTTCCAGTAGCCGACGCGTCGGCGATGACGACCACGAACGGGAATATGACATTGATAGCGATATGAAGTTGACAAAAATGACGACAGCGTTCGCCATCGCTGTCAACGCAGCAGTGTAAATTAGGAAGGGACTTCGATGGCCGGAGAGAACCCGAAGCGAACGGAAATATCGAAGAGGCGTGGAAAATAAATTGAATTTTAATAATTTTCAATGAAAGAGGCAGTGGGCACTGATCGAGAGAGAGAAAGCAACAGGTATACAGAAAATATGAGAATTAAGCGCGACAGAATGGTATATTTGTCAATAAGCGGAATAACTCCTTTTAGCCTATTAGCCTACGTTCCAACATATGATCCTCAGCTTTCGACATACAGCTGTGGACAAATGTCTAAGAACGATTCATACTTCCTTATTAAGTTAAGAAAAACTGGTATTTAAATTGTGTAAAATGATAAATAATTTATTTATCATTTTACATTTTTATTATTAGTAAATATATATTTATCAATAAAAAGAAACATTATTTGGTAACTTCAGTATATTGATTTTGAAAAACAGGATGTTTTAACCAAAAAGTCCGTCTTTTCGCCTGGACATAAGTCTGAGAACGATTCTAAAAAATGCTAAAAAAATAATTTAAGTCAAACTAAAGATAAAATATATATAGAGGTCTTTGAAGTACAAGGTTGCAAAGCCTTTTAGGTTTATAACCTACTATGATAGACCATATGAAAACTTAGCCTGGTTCTAGGACACTTGCTTACTACGTGGTCTTGACTTTGGTATAAAATTCGTTCAAATTTGCGATATTCAGCTCCCCAGATTCATGTTTACATCACCCCAGAGCTGTTCTCTGCGATTCAGGTCCGTACGGAACAATGTCTGATCTAAAAATTTAATTACATTTGCAATCAAGAGCAGTTTCGCGTACCGAATAGTGTGTTTGGGTTTACTGCCCTGTTGAAATGTTTCAATATTTGGTGATAGTACAAACTAATACTGCTCGAATCATCGTATAGTTGTATTTTCAAGTACTTCAACATACTTCTCTTTTACCAAAATGTTTGTCAGGATGTAATTCAGGATACACCGAATTTCTATAAATGCGTCACACTATGCGTTGCACTTCAACGTTTTTCCCAAAAAACCTCCATTATACCGATGGATTATCTTTAGAACTATCTAATCTATATATAAAAGAGAAGCTAGAAATATTATAGTTCTCTGTGGGAAGTGTCCATGTCTCAACGAAACAAAGTACATCTGTTGTATTTGGTCACACACAAAATTACATCGCTGAAAAATTTTGTGTGTGATCATGTATCACCGAGACGAGTTTACAAGACAAGAATGGAAAACATCGCCCACCTCCCATATAAAGCAAAAGTTCAATATGGGATATATAATGACCTAGGGTATATATCGAGATGAAATTTTGTGTGTGATCATGTATCACCGATACGAGTTTACAAGACAATAATGGAAAAGATCGACCGACTGACAAGCTACAGCTCAGCTCAAAATCTACAGCTCAATGTTGGATATATGGTAAACCATATAGACAGTTATTAGATTAAATATTGCTACTAAGAGTTCCCATGAATCAAATGGAAAAGAGCACCTTCCATACAAAATTGTAGATCTACAAGCCAACCAACTACTTTATGGATGTTATTTCCTGATGAAAGTGTGGGAGTGAATGCAATAAGAAAGAGACCACATCCAACTGAACCTCAATGGACGCCCATAGAAAATTGAAAAGAAGAAGAAAAATTGATTATATCCTTTCAATATAAACGTAATGAGCAGGTGACGATTGTGAGAATAAAATTTCCAATTGTACCTGCTGAAGGGATCACAATCCACAAAAGTCAGGGAGCTACATATTTCTAAATGGCTGTTCATCTTCAAAGTGGAATCAGTCGCGCGGCACTATATGTTGCTTATAGTAGCGCAGCAAATACTTCTGGCCTTTAATTGTTGGAAATTTCAACCCTCCCAAGTCTTTTGTTGAATTAGATTTTGTCCCCATTGAAATGAACATCTAAAATAGGAAAAGCAACTAAAGGCACATTATGATTTTATGGCATACAAAAAATCATCGATTCAATTATTCTTCCATAAATTGCAGAGCTTTAATGCGCACTTCCAAGATTTTCCAATGGCACAATGCTCAAACATCACAACTACTTCGTTTTGTGGAAACAGAACACTATAATATTCCTAACTTCACTCTTATTCATAGATTAGATAGATCTAAAGACAATCTCCACAAAAAAGGGTATAATGGTTTTTGGAAAACGAATATAGCTTCAAGTATATATATCTTTTTGAAAGAGACCACAGTTGTGAAAGTTTAATGACGCATTTTCTCTAAATATTGATAGAAATTCACAGTTTTTCCTTTAATAAAGGTTGTATGCAGGGTGTAGGGTATGTAAACTTCGGCCTGGCCGAAGTTAACAGATTTTGCCTGGGTGGACCAGGCAAACCAGGGGAGCGAAGCGACCCCGGTGCGCTAGTTAATTTTTTTATTTTCACCATTTTTATAATTCTCTTGTACCCAAAAACTGTCTGTAATAATATAAGGATATAAATAATAATAATATAACTATTAATATAAACTATGTATATAATATAAATTATGTATATAATCACAATAATTAAATTTACACTTTCCCATATTTTCCGAATTCATCCATATAACTATCACGTCTTTTCCGCGCCTTCAACGCCCCACGCAAATCATTTTCGCTCGTCGCTCAAGATTAGGTGATGCTGACATTTATTTCCGTTTCTATCAGCGTTATGAAAAAATAATGTCCGACAGGACTGGAGGGCAGATGGATAAGGATAAAGAAGGACAGACGATGAAGAATGGGAAACAACAATAAGATTTAATTTTCAATTTTGCGATTCTGCTGTCAGATACTACTTGCACCTGTTTTGCTCTTCTCTCCCATTTTCTCCCCTTCTCCCCCATACTCTGCCTCTGATCTGCGTTGAGTTGTTAAGTATCATGATGATGACCGGGTTTCGTTCTGAACTCTCTGTCATCCCCGTCTCTTTCGCCATCTGCGGCCGGTGGTGATTTTATTAATTTTTTATTATTCTTCTCTGTGTTGGAACAAATATCAGTAATAAATAAAATAAGTCAACACACGACCGAAGGAAATTAAAAATTCAATATCCCGCAGCAACAGAGAAAATAAAAAAAGAAAAACCTCCTCCATATCCTGAGGCAATCATTTTTGAGCTTTGTTCATCTCTCAAATTTAATTATCTGCACCGTTTTTTGTAAAATCAAAATCGAACCGGAAAAAATTATGAATGAAATAAAAAAGCACACATGCAGTATAATTTTTTGGTATAATTTTTTCTCGTAGTTTCTCAACTGATGGAATTTATTGGAAAGTGGCACCTGTGATCATAACTAATAAACTGTGGACAATATCTTCGCCTTCCTTCTTCCCTTATTTTCAATTTTCCTCCATTTCTTCCCTCCCTCTGACTTCTTGATTGCTTTGGATACTTTATGCTCAAGTCCATTCCACTTGTCCTCTTTCCCTGATTCCACTTGTTCTTTCTTTCTCCCCTTCTTTGCCACTTGCCTTCATACTTTCGTCCTCAGTCGATTTCTGGCGAAACTTTAACTTTAAAATAAATGTGTCCTCGAAGTGGAAATTCATAAAATTCACATGCTGGGCCAGTGAAATTTATGGCTGACGACCAAAGACGGTGGACATGAGGGACACATGCCGTGGGACACAAGAGTCCGGAGGCGAGTAACGAAAGGCAGGACTAGTGATGATGGAAAATGCAGGAGGCAGAAGAGAAAATTGAAGGTAGGCGGCACTTCAGGTCATTCGGAGGCGAATGTGCAATCACAACTTAAAGAAAACTTTGCTTGGCTCTACAGGAAACCGTAAATTCAGCCGACTTTAATGGTGTTAGTGACAACATGAGCCATATTAAATTTTCAGAATAAAAAAACTATAAAAACAAATAAGAACTTTACAGAAAGAAATAAAAAAATACACTAAAATATGAACTATGAATGTTGTAACATACAACGAAAACTAAAGAAATTTCGAAAAACCAAATTCTAAATGAAGGTTCGGAAAATAGCATAAGTTCAATAATTGACGAAATATTAACATATTATATAATAATGGAATAAGAATGGGATCAAAATAATATGAGAATTTCATAAAGGGAGATATTTTTGTCGATCATATCGTAATAATGGTGAACTCAAAAAAAAAGTACAAAAGAATATGGTAAAAGAAAAAACTGACGAGTCAACTGCGAAGTTCATCGAATGAAAAAAGCGAAAGGAAAACTATGAGAAGACACAGACTAGTTATTGAGGAACTGATCCCCATTACACAGATGATGAAGAACCACATCCAAAGACATTGGGAAGATAAAAGCGGTGAAGACAAGCTGACGATAAGAAGGAAGGAATGAAGACGGTAGACGAACAAGGACAAGGAAGAGGAAAAAGTGAAAGAAGAAGTTCTTCTTAGTTGGTCAAATAAAGCCAACTCGGACGATGGGTTAATGATGGTAGGAACTAAAATACGATCCAACTGAGCGAGAGAGTGAACGAGGAAACGTAAAGAGTGAGGTAGGTGAGATAGAGAGAGAGAGTGAGATGGAGGCCTACGGTGGGTAATCGGAGCACCTTTTGTTGGCAACCCTGGCGCAGCATGTAACCAACCGATTGTGTCGAAGGGAAGCGAAGTTGAACTTATTTTCAAAAGCACATTGAATTTGTTCAGCTAAAGAAAGAAATGGAATTGGCGAGAGTCTTTGTAAGAAACGCTGCGAAACGGATGCGGCAGCTGGAGCAGCAGGGCATACGCTTCACTTCCGATTGGGGCGATTGGCAATTGTGGGAAATAAAAAGAGCCGTTGGAGCTCCAGTTGTAGATGGAGCTATAGAAAGAGCGGTCAAAATTGTTGAAAAATTAAATGGGTAAGAGAGAAGAGCGGATCATAAAAAGTGTCGAAATGGCAGAGAAGTCAATGAAAGTCAAAAGGTCAAAAATGAGAGAGAAGACATCTACAAATAGCAAGAGAGAAAAATGAAGAACATTGGAAAATATTACAAAAATGTTGCAAAATGTAACATTAAAAACAAAATGAACGAAATAATGACAAATTTTTAAAAACTTATAGAAGTTATGTTAAACGTTGTTTATAACAAACAAGTATTTTTTAAATACATATATAATTCTTGGTAATTTCTTTTGGATGAGAAAAAATAATGTGGAAACAGATAAAAAATTAAATGCCAGAAAAACACAGACATTGAATGCAATGAATGCCATAATAATGCTAATGCAATAAATAGGGAAAAAGACAGAAAGTATCATTTAGAGAATACAAAACCAACGAAGATGAAAAAAGGGAGAAAGTGAAAAAGCAAATAGAATATGGAAGGGTTGATTGCTCGGAGCATTTTCAGTAAAATCTACAAAATTCAATGGTGTGCGAGAAGAAGAATGTACATGTGAGTCCTTTGCAAAGTTATCATTGAAGTAAAGGGTGAGACTTCTCGAATCAAGTGCGAGTTCTTTGCAAATCCTCAGCAGTAGTTCACGGAAGTGAACCAGAAAGTCGGATCCAAATATTCTGACAGGAAATCTGAAATGAGGACCATCAGGACGAGGTTATTCATCGTCAGTGCAATGAAGCGCACTCAATCAAATCAATTCGAGTCGATTCAACTCAAGTCGATACGATCAGAATCGAATAAAGTAGATTCGAATAATAGTGCAAATCAATGTGTTAAATAATGAGGCATCTTCAAGTGGAGATCTCTTCGTATGTCCTGCCGCAGGATATGCAGCTGGAATACAAACAAGCCGCCAAATCGAACAGAATAAACAGAAGAAAATACGATGAATAGTACAAATAGACAAACAGAACCTCAACCAAACACACCCAACCACACACATACGCTCAACTTCTGCCCACCTCTTCAGGTTCCTCTCGACGCACCTGCCGTTCATTTGTCTTCGCTTCGCAAGAATAAGATTCAAACAGAGAGAGGCACAAAGAGATAGAATTGTTGTTGCGTTTGTTCCAAATGTCGTGGCGAATATAATAGTTGTTGCTATGGTTGCTATTATTGTTGTTACTGTTGATGTTATTTTGTTGCTATTTTTGTTACTACTTTTATTGATATTTTTGTTGGTATTATTATGACTGTTATTGTTGTAGCTGTTATTGTTGCTGCTTCTGGTGCTAGTGGTGAATAAAGCACTTGTGTGAAGCCTAATTGCTGAACAAATACAAATAGTTTGCTAAAGGCGAGCAGAAGATGATGGGAAGGAAGAGCAGAGGAGGAATTGGAGCATGAGGAGAATTAGCAAGCTGGAAGATAGAGCGAGGTGATCGACGGACATAAATGAGGACGACTTCGTGCCTGAGCAGAAAAATGTCTAGGATGAGGATAAACAAGAGGACATTGAAAATGTACAGAAGCTAGAGGAAATTTAGTACGAGGAAGAGGTGATTCGAGCACGAATCAAATCCCGACGCGCCCGAGAGTTTATCCCTGGAAAGTCATTCTTCGTCGAATCGACGACGCATGTTTTTTTTCCTTTTTTTTATATTATTTATATTTATTTTCTGCTAATTTTTGTATAGCGATGGACGTGATCATGCTCTTTGTGTATCTCTTACGATTTTTGCAAAACAATCCAAATAAGGTAGTGAGGTTAAAACTTATGAGAAAGAAAAATATGAACTAAGGAAATTATCGTTAACAGGATCATAGATAATAAAGCTTGAATGAGGAAAGGATTGTCGAAGAGATTATCGAAGATGAGGTAGCAATGAAAAACACTGGTAGTAGAAGTTTTAAAGGAAATAAGGTAATAAAGTCCTTCAGTCCTGATTTTTCAAGTAATTCATTAGAGTATAAAACCAGGAGATTTCCAGAGAGAGAGAGATGAAGAAAGAGCAAGTTACTAACATCGATATTAGAGAAGGGAGGCAATGCAGCAAGTTTCTCAGGTGCAGATTAGAAAGGAGGAGAATGATAACAACACTAGGAAGAAACCTGTCGAAAACAAACTAAAAACATTGGACAGCCCGCTAGTGAAAATATTTATAACGAACTCCTCCGAACTCAACCTGAGACTGAAACTGATTCCGAGCCAAAATTTCAACCTGAGGAAGTTCCAGATAGTTTGTTGGCACAACTGCAGAAAATAAACTCGTCTTTATGTTGTTGTCGGCGTTGTTGTCTTCAAGAAACAAGGCTCACCTCCTCAATTTATCTCTGAGCGAAAGCACAATCAAGCGTGGCCGCAGCTGCTGTAGCAAATTGCTTATCACTGAAGTTAGTTGCCAGCAGCGCAAAATTGCGATATATTTAATAGTACAAATAACGGCAACAACAACAAAAAAGTAAACAATAACAGTAACAACTATTGTACCACACTAAAATAACATTTGAGAAACGAAAGAGCGAAAAATAAGCACGAAACAGAAAATAAATAAACGATAAAGCAACGAAGGGAGGAAGAAAAGTTCTACCTCTCGCCATGGTGGAAATTAAGGTTGGGAAGAGAGAATGGGAGTCGAGGATGAAGTAAGCATAAGGTAAAGAAAATGCGAGAGAGAGGGAAAATGTGTGGGAGGCACCGAGTAATATGACGTCATTGCGGCAAATTGAGGTATGAAATTAAGGCGAATTCGAGCGTCACGTTTGCCGTTTTTGTTTGCGCTTACGTTTACGTATTCTTATTAGCGTTAACGTATTTATAATTCAATGAGTGAGTGAAGAAATCACTTCGAATGCGATTGAATTTTGTTGTAACGGAAGCGAGAAGGAACAACAAAGGAGAAGATGAGACCTTGCAACCATGTTAAAAGGCGGAGCCAAACATGGAGAGAGAGCGCAAAAGGTTAGATGAGAATGGCACAGGGAAGAAGTAGAATGATAGGGTAAAGAGAGCGAGAGAAAGAAAAGTATCAGAGAAGGAGACTGGAGCCATGCAATTATTTTCTATAAATAAAACCAAGGTGAAAACTTCAAAATATTTAATTCAACTCAAAAACAATAAGCAAATAAAAGAGATTGGACCACCAAGAAAACAACTTAAGAAGCAAAAAAAAAACTAGCGCACCGGGGTCGCTTCGCTCCCCTGGTCCACCCAGGCAAAATCTGTTAACTTCGGCCAGGCCGAAGTTTACATACCCTACACCCTGCATACAACGTTTATTAAAGGAAAAACAGTGAATTTCTATCAATAATTATTGAAAATGCATCATAACACTTCAATGCTATTAACTCCAACGTGCGATTTTCACAACTGTGGCCTCTTTCAAAGAGAAATTATATATTTGAAGCTATATTCGTATTCCAAACACGATTATACCCTTTTTTGTGTTGATTGTCTAATCTATGAATAAGAGTGAAGTTAGGAATCTTGTAGGGGCCCATGTTTCTACAAAACGAAGTAGTTCTGGTGTTTGCAGCATTGCTAATATCTTGGAAATGCGCATTAAAGCTCTGCAATTTATGGAAGAATAATTGAATTTTTGTGTGCCATAAAATCATAATGTGCCTTTAGTTGCTTTTCCTATTTTAGATGTTGATTTCAATGCAGACAAAATCTGATTCAACAGAAGACTTGGGAGGGTAGAAATTTTCAACAATATAAAGTCCAGAAGTACTTGCTGCACTACTATAAGCAACATATAGTGCCGCGCTGATTCCACTTTGAAGATGAACAGCCATTTGGAAATATGTAGCTCCCTGACTTTTGTGGATTGTGATCCCGTCAGCAGAGATTGTATTCTCTCAATCGTCACCTGCTCATTACGTTTATATTGAAAGGATATAATAAATTTTTTATGGGCGTCCATTGAGGTTCAGTTGGATGTGGTCTCTTTCTTCTTGCATTCACTCACACACTTTCATCAGCAAATATCATCCATAAAGTAGTTGGATTTCTTGTAGATCTACGATTTTGTATGGAAGGTGCTCGTGTCCTATAAGAGATATTTTCCATTTGATTCTTAGGAACTCTTAGTAGCAATATTTAATCTAATAACTGTCTATATGGTTTACCATATCCAACATTGAGCTGTAGCATTTGAGCTGAGCTGTAGCTTGTCAATTTTTAGCATGTAAACTGGTATCGGTGGTACATGATCAGACGCAAAAATTCATCTCTATATATACCATAGTTTATCATATATACCATATTCAACTTTTGCGTTATATGGGAGGGCGATGTTTTCCATTTTTGTCTTTTAAACTCGTATCTGTGGAACATGATCACACACGAAATTTAATCTCGATATATACCATAGTTCACCAGATATCCCACATAAACCTTTTGCTTTATATGGGAGGTGGGCGTGTCCGATGGGCGATGTTTTCCATTTTTGTCTTTTAAACTCGTATCAGTGGAACATGATCACACACAAAATTTCATCTCGATATATACCATAGTTCACCAGATATCCCATATAAACCTTTTGCTTTATATGGGAGGTGGGGGTGTCCGTTGACCGATTACGCCCATTTTAACATACAAGTAGCTTATTAATATAGAAATACTAAATCCAAAATTTCAAGTCAGTATCTCTTACCGTTTCTTCACAAAATCTATTTCCACAGACAGACACACAGACAGACGGACATAGCTAAATCGATTCAGGAGGTGACGCTGATCAAGACTATATATACTTTGCCATACCTACGACCTCTCCCTTAATGCGTTACAAACGGATGGACAAAATGAAATACCCTTACCCACAGGGTGTAGGGTATAAAAAATAATTATAATAAAATCGACCTCATATTGTAAAACAAAGTTAGAGGAAAAATGTAAAATCCTTAACCTCTGTTTCCTCTCAACTCTCTTGCTTCCTCCAAAATCCGCCTTCTTCCAACAATCGAAATTCTGCCAATGGATTTGCGGTTTACTCTGTACCGAACAAGAGCCAAATCCTCTTGCTGCAGATTTTTCATATTGATTCCGGCTGCCGACAACGATTTTCAACGCATTACGGAAAGAAGAGTAAAAGAATAGAGGAGAGAGGGAGAAATAGAACAGACTGGGCAGTCTGAGAGTTAGGTAGGAAGAGGAGGACAGATATAGATAAACCCAGAGAATTTGAAACTGGAACGAGCCGCAGCTGGTTGAAAGGATGGAAACAGGCAATGGATTGAAGTATTGTTCTTGCTGAAGTGTTGACTCGTTCTTAAATGTGTTGTAATCTCAGATTTGAGTTATTTTTCTATGGCAATACAGTCTGATTCTTCTCCTCTTTCATCGTATTCTTGTATTCCTACTTCTTCTTCTTGATTTGATAGACAGATTGCAGGAGGCAGCAGAATTGAATTGCATTGGAATTGGTTGTGGTGCAAAAAGAAAATGCTGAATGATAATCCTTTTAAGTGGACCAACAATTGTGGTCGATTTGGCAGCTAAGAATATTTGCATATTGGAGAGAGAGAGAGAGGCGTTGAACGAAGGATCTGGAGGAGTTCAAGGACAATTGAAGTAATTGAATCTTGTGAAATCTTAAGGAACTTGAATTGAAGGAAATCGATTTTGTTGACCTTTACCCGAAGTTCATCTCGGCGTATGAATAATATTAGTTAAAGCTCTTGCCTCTACTCTCTCTCTAGTCCCAATTTCTCTATCTTATCCTTACTCTTGAAATCTATTTCTTATTTGGCCTTACATTGTTCATTTATTTCTACTGCTTCTTCAGACCTTGTTCAAGTTTTCGATTTTTGCATATTCAAGTTTATCTTCTAATCCTCTTTCTCTACGGATTTCGGGCCAAATAATGAACATTTTCTCAAGTAACCTGAAGCTCGAAATAAAGGAATCTATGGTGTATGGAATATGAAGACTTAAATTGTCTGATGAACCAAATTAAAATTTTAAGTGATCTTCACAGAATCCAGATTACTCGAACGGTCGCCTGGATAACTTCACATAAGAGGAGGGTCATCCTATTGAGCTTAGGAAACAAGGACATGATGAATTGCGAGGACATTGTGCCCGAGATTATGCTATGTGTAACTAAAGCATTGAGTGTATGAATGAGTAAGTGAACATCAGACTGACCTATCACTGGATGTATCGTCTTTTCCGGAAACAATGAGAGAGAGAGAGAAAATATGTATGTCTGTGGTATCAACGTGTATGTTTCATACAAATGACAAATTTGTGACATCCATTACTGAAAAATAGTTTAGTTTTTGAACAATAGTGCTGAGGTACTTTTGTTGTTGGTTTAGTAGTGGTTCTTGTTGTTCTATTTGTTGTTAAATTTACTTTTCTTGGTTCTGCTATTTCAATTTATCTCCAGGAGCCCCAAGTGCAATAGTTCATAGCTTTCGGACTAACAAAATGATTAATGAGGAGCAACTCAGAACAAAACAGGAAGAGAGAGATATAGATGTAGGTAGGCAGTGTGGAAGAGAGCGATAGAGTTGGCCGAAAGTTATGATTTACAGACACCTAGTTTAGTCCGTCTGAAAGTAGGGGAACCCAAGTTCCAGTCGAAGTTGAGTTCATAAATTAAGAACAGTTATGAAACCCATTCAGTAAAGCATGACGAAGAGCTTGTTAAATGTTCATATCTCAGGTAATTTTGTTAAAATTTTGCATCATTTCTCATGTCGCAGATCCCTGAAATGAATACATATAAAATTACAACAAGAAAAATACTCCGGTAAAATATTGTTACGAATTTTACTGTTTATTAAATAGGGTTCGATCACTGGATATCAATTACAGACTTAATTTGATCTGCTATTAACAAATGTTATTTCTTTAAATAACTTGAACAACTATTAACACTTATTTACAATAAAACTAGCTTATGTCTCTACAAATTTCTCTTATCACAACTCTTTATCTTATATGCGACACTATTGCTATTCGCACCACTGTTCACTTGTTCAACTCTTATTTACGTTCATAGATCTCTTTCACAACTGACTCAGTCTCGGTTCTCTTCGCCCTTTTTACAGGCTGCGTTTCACCATCGCTTAGATGATCTTTCTAGATTCAGGGTCTAGAGACATCGCGATCCTTCTTCGCACGATACGTCACCCTGTCTATGCTCAGTGCCATTGTCGTTAGATAGAATTACACTAACAATTACACAGGTGACGCAGTTCGCGTACTTTTGTTTTGAACATTCCTCTTTGCGCTGCATTCGCTCTTCGCTGTGTAATTGTTGTTGCCTCTACGCTCATGTACAGGGTTCACACTCTACTTCGATCGAAGTAGATCTACTTCCCAAAATGGTTTTTACTACTCTACTACGGTAGTAGCTTTTCTACTACCTTGAAGCCTTTTTCTACTTCTTTCACCAGAAATCTACTACCTTAAATTTAGTTGAATGATTTTTATGAAAGCTGAGTTATATATTCATATGAAAGTTTCTAGTAAAGCTATTCAATGACTTGTAGAAATCTCATAATGAAATTGTGGTGGCGAAATAAAAACCACTTCACCACTTCAATTCAAAGCAACAGTTTTAGTTTTAAAAAAATACAATACATACATACATGATTGAATGAAAAGAGATGTTAAAAGTGAAAAATGACTGTAAAATAAAGGAATATGTGCTATTTTGAATCAAAATCTAAAGAGTGAGTAATTTTTTGTATATTTAATGCTTTTTTTTTATCAATAATTGGTTTTAACTTGCATTTATAACCTAGCAGATACGATATCAGAACGTCATGCGCCATTGTCGAAGATCTTTGTTCTTTGGAAGAAAACAGTGATGGTTGAATCGTGAGTTGAAGTTTCCAAAATTTGTGTATACAGCTGTGACTAAATGTTTAGGAACGATTTATAATTCCATCCTTATGCAGTTTACAAAGATTGGATATTTTAACAAAATGATTTATTTTCGGGCTGGATATAAGTATTAGAACGACTTCGAAAAAATCATAAAAAATACATTTGAATTTACGAATTTATACAATGTATGCGTTTTATACAACAGTAAAGAAATCGGAGAAGCGATTCCTAGGGAATGTGACCAAGTATTTTTATACGTAAAAAAAGACTTGTTAAATATATATATTTGACCGTATGTAAACAAAGAACCCTGGTGGTTCCCTGGAGCAAGTCGTCAATCTAAAATGTATTTATGTAAATGTTTAAATAAATGAATATAATATAGAAAACATTATATAATTTAGGCCCCAAATTCGAAATCATTGGGCCGAATGATAGAAACATATGTTTCTACTACTGTCTACTACCATGTACCATATTTTCTACTACTTTTCGATCGAATCCACTACCCAAAAAAGCACCCTCATAGCCGAAAAAAGTGTGAACCCTGCTCTGCACTTACATTTCTCTTCGGATGACTCTCGTACTTACTAGCTCTTGCTATGCCCTTATGCTCTTTGTCTATTGGCGATCTCTGCTATCTCATGCTGCGAATATGTTGACATGAGCCAGCATTGAAAAGAACCTTGTAT
The DNA here is from genome assembly GCA_017309665.1 of Coelopa frigida. Taxonomy (NCBI): domain Eukaryota; kingdom Metazoa; phylum Arthropoda; class Insecta; order Diptera; family Coelopidae; genus Coelopa; species Coelopa frigida. Next base: position 73,038 of record JAFDUT010000066.1, on the reverse strand, counting down.
GAGACTATGATTCTCGATCTTCGTAACAATATTATAAGATTAATTATGGGTTCATTCAAATTTAATTTCACATTTGTGAGTGAGTAAATGCATATTAAGGATTTTAATCTCACTCAGACTTTCAAGATTTCCCTCAGAACTCACAGACTCATTCATTTAGAACTTTTTCAAACCACAAGGACTAACAAACATTGGCCACAGTATTCAAGGCTAAAAACACACAATCACATTTACAGACTCCCTCCAACATATAGACATTAAGTAATGGTTGAGAGTGTAGCGTTTCCTTTATCACATTTCTTAAACGACTTTAGAGCTGTAAACAAGAACAACAGGAACAATAGCAGCAATAACAAGATTAACTATAACAACATTATACACCGTAAGTTAAATTAACACACGACGAGTTTCTCGGATTTCTTCTTCCTCTTTCTTCTTCCTCTTTCTTTTTCCTTCTATCGTTCTCTCGTTCCCTCCACCACTTTCGTCCTTGAGTAAAAACTTTCAATAATAAGATAATAAGTACCCTAGAAAATAAAATAAAACAGTTGGATTTCATTTCGGTATTGCATTTATTTTTGCTAAAACAGTTTCACTGTTACTGTTACAACAAACACTTTAATAACAACAACAACTGGAATAACAATAACCACAACAGCATCGCCATCATCAACAACAATAAACCGAGCAATTCAACAGCTTCCCGTAATTGTTTAAAAGCTTCGCGAATCACGCGGCAAACGCGATTTAACAGCCACGCTCCCCTTTCCGCTCTCTGCATTCTTCTTCCTTCCTTCTTCTTCTTTAGCAAGAAAGTGTGTGTGAATAATTCGTGCGATTCAAGAATTTTCCACGAGCTTTAAACTTTCACGAGCTTCTCGCCTCGACACTCGTCGCTTCCAGCAGCATTTGAAACTAATTAAAATCCATTTAATCCAATCGTGCCGCTCACCGAATTCTCTCTTCGAAACTTCAGAAGACTCTGTGGCCACCCAGAAAGAAAGATGGGAATGAAGAAATTTAAGAACATCCGAGGAGATGAAGGAGACGGCTTTGAAAACTCGACCCGAAGGAGTTCAATTAAATTCAATCCGATTTAGAACTTAAGCAAACGAAGTTCTGTTATTGACAGGAAGTTATGTAATGGATAATATTCGGAGCAATTATAAATTTCCCTTTCTAAGGATAATCTTTAATTGATTAAATTCAATCTTTGTTGAAAATCTGTTTGATATAATATTCTTGACATGAATCTTTTTTGAAATTGAACCTATTTAACCCTAGGATGGGCAACACACTCGGAGGCGCTAACATATCCTACTGGGCCTGAAGAAGCCCATGCGAATAAATCGAGGGTTTGTACGTTTTATTGCATGCTATTGCGTAGATATGTGTGCTATTAATATTATACGATATCTTATATATGATCTCTTATATATTGTATATATTTTTGGCATATATTTGTGCATAGTTAGTCCTCCCGAAAAGGAGAATATGAAAGGATACTAGAAAAAAATATATATTTTTTTTAATTTTATTTATTTTATTTATTAATCTAAATATGCATAAGTATGTATAAGAAAATGAAATAAAGCTATATACTGCCATGTAAAGACACCTGCTCCTGCAGTTAATGTAATCAAACACAGCGGCGTAAAAAAAACTAACAATGAAACTCAAAGACGTCAATGACGATTTCCGAATTTAGCGATTTCGACATAATTATCTCAAGATTTTTTTAAATCAACCTCCAACCGTTTGGGATGAGCTCGACGACTACAAAGAAGCTGTAAAAATTGTCCAGAAGTTGAGAGTGGTGAACGATACGGCAGAAAGAGGAGTGAAGATGGTCCAAGACTACAACGAGAGTCTCTGCCGGAATGAAGAGGAGTTTCAAGATTTATTATTAGTCATCGCCAATTACAATTAGAAACAATTTCCAACAAGCGAGAAGAACCCAATGGTCTTTTATATAACTTTTTTGTAAATCTTTCATAGCATCAATAGCAGTATTTCATACATGAAATCCCATTTTGATGAGTTTTTTGTATGGAGAGCCCCAGAAGGGGGGCCGATAGAGGGTAGGTATGTATGGGTGAAATGTTGGGGGTAATAAAATAATAGGACCTCGTAATACAATTGTTCTCCGTAGGACTAACTCCAGGATAGTGGATTTTTTGTAATGTATTAAAAATTATCTTTTTGTATGGGGACCTCCTTCGGCCGCGCTTAAGGGTTTTAACCCTCAAGTATGTCCAACACCGGCTACGCGGTCCAATAGTACTCCCGGGATCCAAGTTCCTTCTGCGTGTGGCGGCCTTCGGCCGCGCTTAAGGGTTTTAACCCTCAAGTATGTCCAACACCGGCTACGCGGTCCAATAGTACTCCCGGGATCCAAGTTCCTTCTGCGTGTGGCGGCCTTCGGCCGCGCTTAGGGGTTTTAACCCTCAAGTATGTCCAACACCGGCTACGCGGTCCAATAGTACTTCCGGGATCCAAGTTCCTTCTGCGTGTGGCGGCCTTCGGCCGCGCTTAAGGGTTTTAACCCTCAAGTATGTCCAACACCGGCTACGCGGTCCAATAGTACTCCCGGGATCCAAGTTCCTTCTGCGTGTGGCGGCCTTCGGCCGCGCTTAAGGGTTTTAACCCTCAAGTATGTCCAACACCGGCTACGCGGTCCAATAGTACTCCCGGGATCCAAGTTCCTTCTGCGTGTGGCGGCCTTCGGCCGCGCTTAAGGGTTTTAACCCTCAAGTATGTCCAACACCGGCTACGCGGTCCAATAGTACTCCCGGGATCCAAGTTCCTTCTGCGTGTGGCGGCCTTCGGCCGCGCTTAAGGGTTTTAACCCTCAAGTATGTCCAACACCGGCTACGCGGTCCAATAGTACTCCCGGGATCCAAGTTCCTTCTGCGTGTGGCGGCCTTCGGCCGCGCTTAGGGGTTTTAACCCTCAAGTATGTCCAACACCGGCTACGCGGTCCAATAGTACTCCCGGGATCCAAGTTCCTTCTGCGTGTGGCGGCCTTCGGCCGCGCTTAAGGGTTTTAACCCTCAAGTATGTCCAACACCGGCTACGCGGTCCAATAGTACTCCCGGGATCCAAGTTCCTTCTGCGTGTGGCGGCCTTCGGCCGCGCTTAAGGGTTTTAACCCTCAAGTATGTCCAACACCGGCTACGCGGTCCAATAGTACTCCCGGGATCCAAGTTCCTTCTGCGTGTAGCGGCCTTCGGCCGCGCTTAGGGGTTTTAACCCTCAAGTATGTCCAACACCGGTTACGCGGTCCAATAGTACTCCCGGGATCCAAGTTCCTTCTGCGTGTGGCGGCCTTCGGCCGCGCTTAGGGGTTTTAACCCTCAAGTATGTCCAACACCGGCTACGCGGTCCAATAGTACTTCCGGGATCCAAGTTCCTTCTGCGTGTGGCGGCCTTCGGTCGCGCTTAGGGGTTTTAACCCTCAAGTATGTCCAACACCGGCTACGCGGTCCAATAGTACTCCCGGGATCCAAGTTCCTTCTGCGTGTGGCGGCCTTCGGCCGCGCTTAAGGGTTTTAACCCTCAAGTATGTCCAACACCGGCTACGTGGTCCAATAGTACTTTCGGGATCTATGTCCTTTCTGCGTGTGTATCAAAGTGTAGTAGATACTTGGAAGATACTTAGTACAAAAGTTACTAGTCAATGTATAATTTCAGTACAAATATCCATTTTAAAGTCGCAGTAATCTAATATAAATTGTAAATTAGATATGTAAACAAAGAGTAAGGTATATATAATGTACTACCGTTTTAAAGGTAATTGAATCAGCTTTTAGAAAATATATATAAAAGATATGGTTTATTATGTAAAATAAATTTAAAAAAATTATTTAACCTAAAAAATATTTATTTTTTTTGTTTTTTGGTATTATTTTTATTATTAATAACTTTTTTTAAAAAACCAAAAATGCAGTTTTGTAGTATTTTTAATTACCTTTAATTTGATATATTGTATATTGTATCGGTTAACATCTGTGGATTTGGTAGCTATTTCAAAAAGTCATTAATTTGACCTTTGACCTCACTTTATGGCCAAACGAAAAGAGTCCGCCCCAACCTTTTTTTTTGGTTGGAATGTACACTGAAAACACTATTATTTGACATACAAATTGTTGGATTTGGCGCTGGGTGTGGTAAAGTAAAATTATGCCAAAGTTTCCAAAACTGGACCACTTTGGAGCCGATGCGCTACGTTTTACACCCATCGGATCGGGAAAAAAATTTGGCTCAATCATTTTCTACCGAACCTAACCAAATTTGGAAGTGCAAGCTATTAATATATCAATAACGCGCACTAAAGCCAGGCTAAAGACATATATATTTGGACTGGGCCTACTCAGGCCTAGTAGGTAACTTTTGATGTTGGCACAGTAAAAAAAAATGTTCTGCTACCAACTAAACCCGATTGACTCGATTTTTTTTCTGTACTCAGGAAGCATAACGGCTAGAAGTCATGGGATATCTGATCGATTAATAAAGAAACATAAAAAATATTCGTTTTTAAACTCAAAATGGGCCTCATCAGACCCAGTTGCCCATCCTAGGGTTAAACAATTTTTCCTATAACTAATATACATTTTATAAATATAAATATATTTCGCCAGCTTATCCTCTCAAACGGCTTGAGAAAATTCCAGTTTTGAAATTCGTATATTTCAAAAACAAACTTCAATTTAAAAAAAAAAAATCAACGAATATTTTCAATTTAGTCTTTTGAATTAAATATTCAATTAATTTTTGCTATTCGAGTCTTTGAGAACAATTTTGCACGGAATTCGTTTGTGATGCAGAATTCTTGTTGTTGTTGTGGTTGTCGGTTTATTTTTTAGTTGCTGTTGTTATTGTGTTCGTTACCTTTCTTATTGTTGTCATTGCTGTTGTTATTGAGTTCTAGCAGCAGTAAAGAGCAAAGGTAGAACTTTTCGGTGCAAACTTCGCAAAAGTTTCAGTTACAAACGCCAATAAAATATTTGCAAATGAAGTTTAATGAAAACTTTTCTCTAGTTCTGCAGCACTTGGTGTGAGGGGGGTGTGTGTCAAATATTTTGTTGTGGGAGTGTGTGCGTATGACGCCAAATAATTTTTTCGTAGTAGTATTCCTTGTTGGTGTGGTAGTTTTCATCTCATATTCTTTTTATCTTGTAGTCATCACCACCACAAAGAAGTGTCAAACTTTAAGCGCTTCTCGTCAGGTTTCCATGTTAATTCCATCTAATGTTCTCACTTTATCTCGTTTTCCCATTTTATCGCGTTCTTGTTCTTTCAGCTATTCACGTCTTTTGTAAAATTACTTTAATTTTAAATGTTTTCGTAGCTTGGCTGTAATTTCATTATTTTATTCATAAGTTTTATGTATTAAAGTAATAACTCACAACTTACAAAATGTTTTTTTAATGTAGTAAAATTCGTTAAATTAGAAAATAAGTAAAAAATTTGAGAATTTGTAAAAATTTTGAAAATTTTTGAAAAATTTTGAAAAAATTGTAAAAATTAAAAACAAAAATTTTACAATTTATAAAATTTATAAAAATTTGGATTTAAAAATATTTAAAAAAAGTTGAAAACATTTAAAAAGGGTAAAAAATTTACAAAATCTGTAAACAAATGCAAAATGTTAAATGTTAAGAATTTTAAGAATATAGAACATTTATAAAAATTTCAAGAGTTTGTAAAAGTTTAGAAAATTCTTATAAATTTATAAAGTTGTTAAAAATTTATAAAATTAGTAAAAATTTATAAAATTAATAAAAAAAAATTCGTGATATACGAAAAAATCATTTTTTCGCGATCACTTTTTAGCGTTTATTCAACGCCCCTACGCTGAATGAAGGCGCTTTATAGGGGAGTCGAATGTATATTACTTCTGGCTATTTATAAGATTAACTTTGTTTCACATTTTAATATTAAGCACACGAATATATTAAAAACTGACTGACAGATATACAGGATACCAGAAAAAGTGAGTAAATTAAAAACGACTAGGATGTGCTGTCAACGGCCCTAAGACAATCCACTTAGCGTGTGCCAAGACTAATATTCATTCCGACATCATTTGGCGGCATCCAGTGGCCACGGCGAAGAGGAAAACGGCACAGGAATATTTTACGTCAGTGCTTTGGCTCCATTCTCTACCACTACTGCTGTTATTGTTGTTACTGCTATCAGAAACAGCTGGACAAGCTGCTCAGCTCAAGCCTTGAAGCGGAGTCGTGTCACTCTACATCGTCATGGTTTGAAGGCATCCAAGTTTGTAATATATTATTTTATCCTTCGAGTTAAGGTAGAGCGAAGGGGCGAACAGTGTATGAGAAAAATAGACCGCATTATTTTTACTCAAAAGTCCCAAGAATTCATCCGCTACCTACTTTTCATAAAAAATAATAAAAATGAAATGATGTCCGTTGGAAAGCGCATCACGTGAGAACGGTCCAACCAATGGGTAGCCAGGCAAACCGGGGAGCAAAGCGACCCGGTGTGCTAGTAATAAATAAATCTTAAATATTATTATTTTACGCATTCCAATAAATCTCTCTCTATAATCTTCATATGATTTCAGATGGAATTTTTAAATTTATATAAGACTATGTCAAGAGTCTCATTATTATTCACATAACATTTATAAATCCTATTCAATTCTTCAATATCACTTTTCCTAACCTTCGATCTTTGCTTCGTTTATTTCTTCTTCATACGTATGACCTTGTGCAGTTATACCAACAACTACTTATACCATATCCTTCACTACAACTGAAAGCTCACACATTCTCTCATACTTCGTTTCCTTCTGACTTCTTGATAATAATTTGTCTTACATTTATTTTTATTTTTCCTGGAGAAATTCAATTGAGTTGTTCTCATTTTGAAAATCCGTTGTGTACCCATTGACCTCACCTTCTTTTATTCACCATGAGTAGAGTTCTTCGTCCTTTTGCTCTCATATGCTCATTTGCAGTCCAGAACCGTTCAATTTGCCAAGATGATGAAGAGTTAAACTTCTCGTCATAGTTACGTAAATTCTTATGTTAAATTAAACGAAAATTATTTGAGGAAAATAGAGAGAAACGGATGGTAGAGAGAAAGTAAAGAGAGGAAACGAGAAAGAAAAGAGAGTGGGAGGGGACAAAGTCAAGGAAAGCACATCGTTTTCCTAAATGGTTTCAATGCATTTTACTCTACATTCGAGCGAATCAAACGTCCAAAAACTCAATCGTTCTTCACTCAAACGGATGAACGAACAAACGAATGATACAATGATGAAATGAATAAATGCATGGATGGATGGTTGAGAATGGGCAAGACCGTATTCTAGAATGAGAAGATTTAGAGAATGAAAATGAATATGTCATAAAACCAAATGCAATCCCAAGAAAAGTTCTAACTCAAGTCGAGCAGACTCCAGAGTGGAATCAAAATCTAAATCCCAATCCAACTTCACACAACTTCAGATCCCAACAACTTCAGACACTAACAACTATAGCAGGAATTCACTTGTCCATTTGCAACCCTCTTCATCTTACTTTTTCTCCTCTTCCTCCCACTCGCTCTCCAACAGGATAATGCCACACCATCTGCCATTTCTATTCACAACACATACGGCGACCAGAAGCATTGCAAGCATCTGCACTTCCGGTCGTCCCCAAACTCACTTCCGGCCCTGACTTTGCTCCTCATTCCCCCCACTCTCTTCGGTAGTACCTCCATATGCTCGCTTCAACTTGGACGTTTTTCGACAGTGTGTTTGTGCGTTTCCTTTCCTTTGACTCCAGCCCTCGTGGTTGAAATCCTAATCTTAAATATTTCGCTCGCACATAGGAAATGAAAACAAACTCCAACCGGTACCAATTTCATGAGTCATTTAACTGATTTTGGAGCTCGGTGTGAGGATAGTGAACGCCCCAAATCGAGGTGGACATTAGTGAGTGGAGGACAACAGACCACCACAACATTGAATGCGGGGATGAAGACAACGCAACGACTAAGATGACAATTACGACGAAGGCCGTTGCGAATTTGGACCGTGGAGACGATGTGGGGGACGATGAGGATTATGGTACTCAGCGAGGTAGAATGTTGACGGTGAGTGGAAGGTTGGGCGATGAAGTTGAAGATCACGAATGGAAATGATGATGGAAATATAATTGAAGAGGGGAGAGTAAGAGTTGGGATGAGAATGAAGATGATGATGAAAATCATATAAGTTAGATAAAAACTAGCGCCTGGTCCACCCAGGCAAAACCGTTAACTTCGGCCAGGCCGAAGTTTACATACCCTACACCCTGCATACATTTTATTAAAGGAAAAACAGTGAATTTCTATCAATAATTTGTGAAAATGCGTCATTACACTTCAATGCTATTAATTCCATCGTGCGATTTTCACAACTGTGGTCTCTTTCAAAAAGAAATTATATATTTGATCTATATTCGTTTTCCAAAATCCATTATTCCCTTTTTTGCCTCGATTGTCTGTAGAACTATCTAATCTATGAATAAGAGTGAAGTTAGGAATATTATAGTTTTCTGTTGAAAGGGCCCATGTTTCTACAAAACGAAGTAGTTCTGATGTCTGAAGCATTGTGCCATTGGTAATATATTGGAAGTTCGCATTAAAGCTCTGCAATTTATGGAAGAATAATTGAATCGATGATTTTTTGTGTGCCATAAAATCATAATGTGCCTTTAGTTGCTTTTCCGATTTTAGATGTTCATTACAATGGAGACAAAATATATTATAATCCTCCTAGAAAAACCTCAATAATAAATGCGTCAAAAGTATATAAAGTGGTTGGATATCTTCTCTTCGTCTATGAGAGATTTTCTCTTCTTTCACCTTCTCACATTCTATATCTCTCTTCCTATCCCTCAACTGACTTGATTTGTGGATGAAATATTGACAACAAAGATAATTATTACATTTTTAAGTTGAAACCCATCCTCACCACCTGAGACCTCCCCCTGACCCTGGTCTCCCCACGATTTCAACTTCATCCAATTCCCCTCTCTACGCCACGGAGAAACCATTGAACCGCAACCATCTGAGACACGAGAGACACCCTACCCTAGTTCTGGATCCTGACTTCACGACGCATCGGGTGATTTACAACCGTCAATATCATGCTGAGTACCCTTTCGAGCTCCTCGAATCCCGACTTTAAATAGACAGACCCCTCTACCCGCTCTTCGTCTATGTGTCTGTCCCTTGGTGATTAGATATGGAGCCCCTGTATTTGCAAGCGGACACCTTGTAAACAAGACAATTATTGCCCACACCGTGACCCAGAATTCCCAGAGTTCGTGTTTTGGCTGTCGTTGTTGTTGGTCCATATTACCCTTCTACCAGCAAAAGCACACTACCCTCGGTTATCATCCTTTGCTTTGGTGTGAAACACCGGAAACGTGCGATTAAACGTAAAATTAAAATTGAAGTAAGGTATTTGGTTTTGGTACCAAATGAAAGTATATAAAACTAGTACATGCTTGCTGCTTCGCAGCGACCAAGTACCTAATGATGACGCTGCTTCGCAGCGGATATCCCTGCTTATGGATTTTATGGATTAAAGCAAACAATTATAACCACTGCTCCACTGAAGCAAACATGTAGACCATATTTATATCAATGATTAATACAATACTAACTGTAAAGATATGGCTTGTCTCAACTTGTCTGTAAAAAGCAAAGAAAAATAGAACAATTTTTTTAAAAAATATAAAAAATCACTCAAGTAAAAAAATAATAGGGTCTGGTAATGCATTTGATCCATCTGAAGTCAAGAGAACAGAGAATTACATCGAGAAAAAAAGGAATCATTTCATGATTTTTTGCTCAATCCAACTTCCATCAACATTATCTTCTATGTTATTTTAATTCAATATTCATTTTTCGGTTGAACGGGTTCCGCACCATGTCATTTCAAAAATTTGTGGGCGTGGCAGTAGTTCGACATTTTCTAATTATCCGCCATTAAGATCCACATACCAAATTTCAAAAAAATCGTTCGAATGTGTTCCAAAGAATGTAATTTTCAGAATTTGTGGGCGTGGCATTGGACGGGTCCACTATTGCTTATAGTTCGTCATTTTTCCATTTTCAAACAAATCGGTTGAACGGGTTTCACACCATGTCATTTTCAAAATTTGTAGGCGTGGCAGTGGGCGGGTCCACTATGGATTATAGTCCGTCATATTTCTATTTTCCGCATTAAGATCCACATGCCAAATTTCAAAGAAATCGGTTGAACGGGTTCCACACCATGTAATTTTCAAAATTAGTAGGCGTGGCAGTGGGCGGGTCCACTATTGATTATAGTCCGTCATTTTTCCATTTTCCGCCATTAAGATCCACATGCCAAATTTCAAAGAAATCGGTTGAACGGGTTTCACACCATGTCATTTTCAAAATTTGTAGGCGTGGCAGTGGGCGGGTCCACTATTGATTATAGTCCGTAATTGTTCTACTTTCCGCCATTAAGATCCACATGCCAAATTTCAAAGAAATCGGTTGAACGGGTTTCACACCATGTCATTTTCAAAATTTGTAGGCGTGGCAGTGGGCGTGTCCACTATTGATTGTAGTCCGTAATTGTTCTATTTTCCGCCATTAAGATCCACATGCCAAATTTCAAAGAAATCGGTTGAACGGGTTCCACACCATGTCATTTTCAAAATTTGTAGGCGTGGCAGTGGGCGTGTCCACTATTGATTATAGTCCGCCATTTTTCCATTTTCCGCCATTAAGATCCACATGCCAAATTTCAAAGAAATCGGTTGAACGGGTTTCACACCATGTCATTTTCAAAATTTTTAGGCGTGGCACTATTGATTAGAGTCCGCCATCTTTCCATTTTCCGCATTAAGATCCACATGCCAAATTTCAAAGAAATCGGTTGAACGGGTTCCACACCATGTCATTTTCAAAATTTGTAGGCGTGGCAGTAGGCGGGTCCACTATTGATTATAGTCCGTCATTTTTCCATTTTCCGCATTAAGATCCACATGCCAAATTTCAAAGAAATCGATTGAATGGGTTCCACACCATGTCATTTTCAAAATTTGTAGGCGTGGCAGTGGGCGGGTCCACTCTTGATTATAGTCCGTCATTTTTCCATTTTCCGCATTAAGATCCACATGCCAAATTTCAAAGAAATCGGTTGAACGGGTTCCACACCGAGTCATTTTCAAAATTTGTAGGCGTGGCAGTGGGCGGGTCCACTATTGATTATAGTCCGTCATTTTTCCATTTTCCGCATTAAGATTCACATGCCAATTTCAAAGAAATCGGTTGAACGGGTTCCACACCATGTCATTTTCAAAATCATCTGAGACACGAGAGACACCCTACCCTAGTTCTGGACCCTGACTTCACGACGCATCGGGTGATTTACAACCGTCAAAATCATTCTGAGTACCCTTGGAAATGGACTTCCAACTCCGAACGAATTCTCCAAGGTCTTCCAAAGGACCACCTTCTGTGTGAAGATTTCTCTCGGGGTCAGATGGAACGCTTGGTCTGACATATTCTATTTCTCCACCAAACCATTGAAGAATCAAACCACTTTCACGAAGCTTTTCGATCCCGCGGGCTGGTTGGCACCGTGTATTGTTCTTGCGAAAATGTTGATGCAGCAAATTTGACTGTCCAAGACTGGGTGGGACGATCCGTTGCACGGAAATTGTCTAGATGCGTGGAATCAATTCCTGCAATCCTTCCCAGAAATCAACAATATCCACCTCCCACGGTGAATCCAGTACACTCCTGACTGCGACGTCGAGATTCATGCATTTTGCGATGCCTCTGCATATGCTGCCACCATATATGTCCGAATCAAATCCGAGTCCAGTCCTGTCTCTGTACATCTCCTAACAGCTAAAACGAAAGAAGCTCCAGTGAAAACACTGTCCATTCCGAGGCTGGAATTGTGTGGCGCCGTCCTAATGGCTGAAATGGTAGAGTCCGTAATACCACAGCTCGGCCTTAAAACCCACAAAACTTTCTTTTGGACTGACTCCACCATCGTCTTAGCCTGGCTCCAGAAACCTCCATGCCACTGGCAAACTTTTGTTGCGAACCGGGTGTCGAAGATAATCCAAAGTATGGGGCCAGCGAATTGGTTCCACGTTGATTCGCATGACAATCCCGCCGACCTCGGCAGTCGCGGAGCGCTGCCACAAGAACTGGCTGACAGCTCACTGTGGTGGTATGGTCCGAAGTGGCTACAAGATAATCCATCGTCTTGGCCAGGTGAAAAACCACAGCTTCTTCCCGAAACGCAACTCGAGAGCAAACCCCTAAAGGTACGAATTCTCCCGTCTCTTAGTCCGTTTTATGCATGAGATCTCTCTCCATGGGGGAAATCAATTGGTTCTAAAACTTTTACGCCTACAATTTTGGATCCCAAGTGCCAAAAATATCATAAAAACGACAATTCACAATTGCAAACCTTGCGTACTCCACTGTAAGAAGGTTTGCAATCAGTTGATGGGTGCACTTCCTCCAGAACGCACCACCTATGCGCGTCCTTTTACACATACCGGCTTAGGTTTCGCGGGTTAATTCGAAATCAAGAACTACACCGGTAGAGCTTGCCTGATTACCAAGGGCTACGTGTGCGTGTTCGTTTGCTTCTCCACGAAAGCAATCCATTTAGAGGCAACCAACACTCTTTTCACGCCTGCTTTCCTCGCAGCATTCCAAAGATTCGTCTCCCGACGAGGATGTCCGTTGACATTATACTCCGATAACGGAAAAACCTTTGTGGGTGCCTCCCGAGAACTGTCTCGCGATTTTCTGAAGGTCTCCCGATCTACGGTTAGCGCTCACTTCGCCCATCTAACTTCATTCCACCAGTTGCTCTTCACATGGGTGGCCTCTGGGAACCTGGCGTAAAGAGCTTCAAAACCCACTTCAAGAAGGTGCAGGAACTTTCAAATATACCTTCGAAGAATTTTCCACAATTCTCTCAAGAATTGAAGCGTGTCTCAATTCGCGTCCGATTTCTGCCATGTCCGAAGATCCGTCTGACATGTCCGCATTAACGCCCGGCCATTTCCTGATCGGCAGTCCGCTTCTAGCTCCGATTGAACCGCAAATTGATGACCAGCCGTCGTCCAGCCGTTCTCTGGTTGTTATCCAAGACGACAACATGCCCCCGCAAGAATGGCGACTGGGTAGGGTGTCCAAGATCCATTTGGGGAAGGATAATCGGGTCCGTGTTGCTGAAGTCCATACAGCGCGCGGGATTATTACGCGACCAGTCGTGAAATTAGTTATTCTACCCTCACAATAATTTCACCCTCCTACACTATCTCCGTCCTGTCCTTTTTTCCCATAATTTGTCCTATAGCTATCTGTTTTTTTTCTCATAGCCGAAACATGCCGAGCCAGACGGTCTCCACGAACGAGGGAGAATCGCGCCGTTCAGAGGGCCACCATTCCAGAAGCCAGCAAGCAATACAGAAGGCCTTCCGGTGCCGCAGTCGGAATCATGCGCTTCGACATTGTCCGGTCTTTCTCGAGGCCAATACCGAGAAGCGCATGCGTTTAGTGCTCCTGCACAAATACTGCTCCAACTGTCTGGCGCACAAACACTCACAAGGATCCTGCGTGAGTAAGACGGGCTGCCACATCTGCCAGGAAGAGCATCACACCATGCTTCATATCCACGAGCGACTAAGATCCAAAAGGTCTTCCACGAAGCTCACAACGGAGCAGGCCGAGCCGATCACCCTCTCGTCGCTGTTGGGACAACAGGTGGTGACACTGTTTCCGACTGCGGTGGTTGTGCTACGGCTCGATGATCAGCGCCATCATGTACGAGCTCTAATAGACCCGTTAGTGGCGATCAGTCGCATCTCGGCCGAGTACGTCGAGAAGATGCACATCCCAACTACGTTAGTGGGCAGCCTTTCGCTTCGAAAGGCTTATATCGGCCTTTGCCTGCTACCCGGGTAATGAAAGGCCGGGTAGCATTACCCGGACCCGGGTATTGGCTATTACCCGGGTATTAGGCTATTACCCGGGTAATGCCATACCCGGGTAATCGAGACCTCTGGTCTGTACCTAACACCCGAAGATTCTCGAATGGTCCACCCGAAAATTCCCGAATGGTTCACCCGAAGATGATCGAGAGACCGAGTACCCGAGCATACGGCTCAATGTCCGAGCAGGCTGAAAAGTCCGAGCCGGCTCAAAAGTCCGAGCCGGCTCAAAGGTCCGAGCCGGCTCGGACAACGTCCGAGCATCCGAGTAGTCCGGACTGCTCAATACCCGAGCAGTCGAGAACACTGGTGGTTAGTCGAGACCTATTCGGCCAGGACTCGTAAAACTGATATTCCGTTTGTTTTCAATTAGTAGTAGATTTTAATATTAGCTGTATTTTAGAGTGGTTTACTAATAAAACGCTTAACTACTGAGGTGGAGGTTAATCGAGATATGTTCGACCTCCCAGGACTCTTAAAACTGGTTAATTTAATGATTTGTGGAAATAGTAGTAGACTTAAAAACTAGTTGTATTTAGTAGTAAAAGTGGTTTACTACTAAAACGCTTAACTACGGAGGTGTAGGTTAATCGAGATCTATTCGACCTCCCAGGACTCTGAAAAATCGTTAATTTAATAAATTTTGGAAGTAGTAGTAGTTACTAATAAAATGATTGTATATTTTATTTATTTGTTTATTCATTCATTTATTATATTTGTTCAATGTCATCGTTTGGTTACATCGCCTTGCCCTCCACTGGTTTACCTCGCGTTTTTGCTGCTCTGTCGAAATAAATAAGTCGTGGATGTTCACTTGCACTTGACTTTGTTTCTTGCACTTTTATTTACTTGCAATATTACTGGGACTTGGTTCCCCAAGAGACGATTGTTGGACTCGGTGTCCTACCAACTAATGACTTCTTCATATTCTCTGGGTTGGTTCCAGACCTCTGGTCCTGGTTCCACTCATACAATGGCCATCGGTTCGGTCGCCAATCATCTCGGGGGCTTAGCGACTCTTTAGCCGCAAGCTCCACTAGAGTTCATCCTTGGCTTCCCGAACCGACGGTCCTCCGCTTTCCCGTGTAGGGAAACAAACAGCTGTCCCACAGCTTTGCCACTCGTTCCTCTGTCGAATTCTCTTGTATTCGTTTTAACCGTGTTTGTTGTGGTGGGTCAGTGCACTTCAAAATTTGCACTTTCCCACACTATTGCAACTGTTGTTTATTTGAACTCGCTTTCAAGTTCATGGGCGTTCTTCGCCCGTTGTCCCATTTGTTGTTGTTACTTTCCTTCTATGTTGTTGTTGTTATTCGGTGACAACAACTCCTTACAGGGGGCGGGCACAGCTCCGCTAGCCATCGCCGTATGTGGTTGTTGTTCTCCTACAACAACGTTACAACAACTCCGTCGGCCCGCTCTGCCGATGCTTCACTTGTCGCATTGTGCGGTAGTTATAATTCTATGTGGTTGTTGTTAACCGATACCAACAACTCGGCATAGTTGACGAGCTGTAAATATTTGTATTTAAGTATGTATCTTTTGCCGACCAAATATATTGAATTTCTTCTCCTTCTACATACAGCTCTTTGGATAACATTATGTTATTTAGAGTTGGAAGTTCAATTTCTCAACTTCGTTTTTATTAAACTAAATCCAAAAATTGTCTTAAGCAGCTGCTGAGTTATGAGGAAGGCACAATAGATTATTCATAAATTTAGTTAATTCATTAAAAGTATTTCTCCCAAATCATTTTTCAAATTGTCCTTTCTCAAAATTGGGCTACATCTGAACAGTTTTCTGTCCAAATATTAGAAAGCTGCAAAAGTTTTAATTATGTTAAGATAATATTGGGATCACATTCCATTAGATTATTGAAATTATTTATCAATTGTAATATTGAAACATTTTGTTTTGATAAAATTTGTGAAGGTGTTATGATAATCAGGTTTTTTAATTCTTCTATTCCAAAATCAAATCTCATTTGAACTTTTTTCAATAATTCCAAATAAAAATTTCTAATATTTAATTTTATATTGACTGAGTGACTGAGATTGTATTTTCTCTCTTTCTGTCGTTAACACTAGAAGGACCGACACTTTGTATATACCTAGATTGCCCAAAGGCAGTCAAAATGACTGCCTTGTAAAAGAATAACTAATATTATTTTTTTTATATTTTTCATATTATTAACACTTCATTCGACATTTTTTTCATTAATTTTGAGCGAAAAATAAATACAATAATCACCTTATTAGAACATGTATCACTACCTAAAGATTCGCTTATTGAGCAACTGCAACTCATCAAGTATCGACAATTTATCACATATTTACGAGTTATTATGTGACGGCAATCGAAAAAAAGTAATGAAAACTATTGTTTCAATATCGCGACGATCTGATCATATAAGAAATGTTCTAAATTTAATAATAAGAGTTATTTTATTATTTGAAATGTCTCAAGCAGTCAAAATGACTGCTTTTGGGCAATCTAGGTATAGCACATATGTATATACCAGAAAGGAAGGAGGGGGAAGTTAAATACTAATTTAATAAATGCATTTATATGTCATAAAAAAAGTCACAAAGTTTTAAGAAAGTGTGACATTATATACATCCTTTTTTTCTTATTGAAATTAAAAAGCAGTCAAAATGACTTGCTTGGGCAATCTAGTGTTAACAAAGTAAATTTACAATTGCACTTGACATCTTCAAAACAGCTAGTCTTCAAACACTAGTGTCGCCAATTTCTATGGAGTTTTCATGGATGGTTGGGAAATTTAATTGTCATTTAAACAGGATTTATTCAACGTTTTCTGTTCAAAATGTACCAAATTAGAAACAGTTGTACCACTGTACCAAACGAACAAAAAATTTACCAATTTGGTACATATGTACCAACAGTGGCAACCGTGCTCGCATCTTTGATCCGTTCACCCAGGCGATGTTTTAATTTTATGCAAATTTTACGCCATTTTCCTGTTTGCGTTTGTATATGTAGATATGTTTCTTTTATGTGTATGTATGGAATGACCGTTGACCGCAACCACGTCATCATCGTCGTCTTCATCGTCAACACCATCGTTGTCGACGTCTGTTTTTCTCTTCGTCGCATAATTTTTTTCCTTGGGCTTGGCTTTTGTTTGTTGACTTTGTGGGCAAGTGATTTTTATACCCTACACCCTGTGGGTAAGGGTATATTCATTTTGTCCTTCCGTTTGTAACGCATTAAAGGAGAGGTCGTAGGTATGGAAAAGTATATATATTCTTGATCAGCGTCACCTCCTGAGTCGATTTAGCGATGTCCGTCTGTCTGTCTGTCTGTGTGTCTGTCTGTAGAAATCAGTTTTTTGAAGAAACGGTAAAAGCTAGAGACTTCAAATTTTGGATTTATAACTCTTATACGTATACGCTATTTGTCAATGATATTGAGCAAAATCGGTCCACGGACACGCCCACCTCCCATATAAAGCAAATGGTTTATATGAGATATCTGGTGAACTATGGTATATATCGAGATGAAATTTTGTGTGTGATCATGTGCCACCGATACGAGTTTACAAGACAAAAATGGAAAACATCGCCCATCGGACACGCCCACCTCACATATAAAGCAAAAGTTCAATATGGGATATATGGTGAACTATGGTACATATCGAGATGAAATTTTGTGTGTGATCATGTATCACCGATACGAGTTTACAAGACAAAAATGGAAAACATCGCCCATCGGGCACGCCCACCTCACATATAAAGCAAAAGTTCAATATGGGATATATGGTTAACTATGGTATATATCGAGATGAAATTTTGTGTGTGATCATGTATCACCAATACGAGTTTACAAGACAATAATGGAAAATATCGACCAAGTGACAAGCTACAGCTCATCTCAAAAGCTACAGCTCAATGTGGGATATATGGTAACCCATATAGACAGTTATTAGATTAAATATTGCTACTAAGAGTTCCCATGAATCAAATGGAAAAGATCTCTTTTAGGACACGAGCACCTTCCATACAAAATCGTAGATCTACAATAAATCCAACTACTTTATGGATGTTATTTCCTGATGAAAGTGTGGGAGTGTATTGAAGAAGAAGGAGACCACATCCAAATGAACCTCAATGGACGCCCATAGAAAAATATATTATATCCTTTCAATATAAACGTAATGAGCAGGTGACGATTGAGACAATACAATTTCCTGCTGAAGGGATTACAATCCACAACAGTCCGGGACTCTTATTCATAGATTAGACAATCGACACAAAAAAGGGTATAATCGTGTTAGGAATACGAATATAGCTTCAAATATATAATTTCTCAGTTGTGAAAATCGCACGATGGAGTTAATAGCATTGAAGTGTAATGATGCATTTTCACTAATTATTGATAGAAATTCACTGTCTTTCGTTTAACAACGTTGTATGCAGGGTGTAGGGTATGTAAACTTCGGCCTGGCCGAAGTTAACAGATTTTGCCTGGGTGGACCAGGCAAACCGGGGGAGCGAAGCGACCCCGGTGCGCTAGTTTTTAAATTGTGATTGCAATGGAAAATTCATTCCTTCTTCTTTTTCAATTCTTCTTATTCTCTTCAATTGTCAACTAGAGTGTCATTAGATGGAAGGAGCCAAGCTAAGAGTCGAACATCGTATGCAAACGTGATTTTGACTTCTTGAAGTTTAGTTGCTATGTCTCTATTTGCTTCCTCTCCCTCCCTCTATCTCTCTATCACACTCCTTCTATCCCGTTTCAGGGCGTGGCAATTGTATTCGATAAAGTTGCGCTGTCAAACTTTGTTTCCGAATTTATAGTTTGAATTGTGGAAATGCGAATTTGCAAAGTTTACCTCGATTTCTTTTTTATACTCTACACCCTGTCGGTAGGGGTATATTCATTTTGTCCTTCCGTTTGTAATGCAATAAGGAAGAGGTCGTAGGTATGGTATTCTTGATCAGCGTCACCTCCTGAATCGATTTAGCTATGTCCGTCTGTCTTCCGAAGAAACGGTAAGAGATACTGACTTGAAATTTTGAATTTAGTATTTCTATATTAATAAGCTACTTGTATGTAATAATGTGCGAAGTCGGTCAACGGACACGCCCACCTCCCATAGAAATCAAAATTTCAATATGGCTACAGCTCAGCTGAAAAGCTACAGCTCAATGGTGGATATATGGTAAACCATAAAGACAGTAATTAGATTAAATATTGCTACTAAGAGTTATCAAGAATCAAATAGAAAAGCTCTATTATAGGACACGAGCACCTTCCATACAAAATCGTAGATCTACAAGAAATCCAACTACTTTATGGATGTTATTTGCTGATGAAAGTGTGGGAGTGAATGCAAGAAGAAAGAGACCACATCCAACTGAAACTCAATGGACGCCCATAGAAAAATTTATTATATCCTTTCAATATTGTACCTGCTAAAGGGATCACAATCCACAAAAGGCAGAGAGCTACATATTTCCAAATGGCTGTTCATCTTCGTAGTGGAATCAGCGCGGCACTATATGTTTCTTATAGTAGCGCAGCAAGTACTTCTGGACTTTATATTGTTGGAAATTTCAATCCTCCCAAGTCTTTTGTTGAATCAGATTTTGTCTCCATTGAAATGAACATCTAAAATCGGAAAAGCAACTAAAGGCACATTATGATTTTATGGCACACAAAAAATCATCGAATTATTCTTCCATAAATTGCAGAGCTTTAATGCGAACTTCCAAGATATTACCATTGGCACAATGCTTCAAACATCAGAACTACTTCGTTTTGTGGAAACATGGGCCCTTTCAACAGAAAACTATAACTCTTATTCATAGATTAGATAGATTTTAAGACAATCGACGCAAAAAGGGTATAATGGTTTTTGGAAAACGAATATAGCTTCAAATATATAATTTCTCTTTGAAAGAGACCACAGTTGTGAAAATCGCACGATGGAGTTAATAGCATTGAGTTAATATTCGATTTAGTCGATTTAGCTCACGATTTAGGTTTTCGGAAGAAGCGTTAAGAATTTTTTTTTTAATTTTGGATTTAGTATTTTATATTTATAACCACCACCTCCTCAAAAAAAAAAAAAAAAAACCCAAAAAGGGCTTATTTTGAGAGATCGAACGCCAAATGTTCAAGGCGCGCTCTCATCGGGTTTAGGAGAGCCAAGGGGTCAAAGGTCAAACTTGGTGTTTCACTATAATGGCCACCAAATCTGTAAATGTTGACCGATCTGAATCGTACGGATATGGAATTAAAGGTAATTTTATTGCCTACAAAACTGCATACTAAGATTTTATAAAAATGTTTCGAAAATAAAATTTAAAAAAAAAAACACAAAAAAAAAATTATTTTTTAGGTTAAATAATTTTTTTTATTTTTTTTTATGTTATTAACTATAGGTTTTGTATACATTTTCTGAAAGCTGGTTTCAATACCTTCAAAACGGTAGTACATTATATATACATTACTCTTAGTTTAGATATCTTATTTACCATTTACATTAAGCTTCTTGTTTCCTAAAATATATTTCTTGAATTCATGTCTCTTCTGCGTGTGGCGTCCTTCGTCCGCGCTTAGGGGTTTTAACCCTCAAGTATGTCCAACACCGGCTACGCGGTCCAATAGTACTTCCGGGATCCAAATTCCCTCTGCGTGTGGCGGCCTTCGGCCGCGATCAGGGGTTTTAACCCTCAAGTATATCCAACACCGGCTACGCGGTCCAATAGTACTTCCCGGGATCCAAATTCCCTCTGCGTGTGGCGGCCTTCGGCCGCGATTAGGGGTTTTAACCCTCAAGTATATCCAACACCGGCTACGCGGTCCAATAGTACTCCCGGGATCCAAGTTCCTTCTGCGTGTGGCGGCCTTCGCCCGCGCTTAGGGGTTTTAACCCTTAAGTATGTCCAACACCGGCGACGCGGTCCAATAGTACTTCCGGGATCCAAATTCCCTCTGCGTGTGGCGGCCTTCGGCCACGCTTAGGGGTTTTAATCCTTAAGTATGTCCAACACCGGCTACGCGGTCCAATAGTACTTCCGGAATCTAAGTCTCTGCTGTTTATATACATGTAACATACACACACATGCACCCACAAACACACACATACACACACAAATATACACATACACATATAAAAATGCATTTAAATAACCGACAAGTTTACCAATATAACAAATTTTAAAACTTCCCTTTCCGTAAATGGGAAAAACTACTATTGATTTACAATAATTATATATAATATTATATACCGTTTTGAAGGTATTGAAACCAGCTTTCAGAAAATGTATACAAAACCTATAGTTAATAACGTAAAAAAAAATAAAAAAAATTATAGAACCTAAAAATTTATTTATTTTTTTGTGTTTTTTTTTTTAAATTTTATTTTCGAAACATCTTAGTATGCAGTTTTGTAGGCAATAAAATTACCTTTAATTCCATATCCGTACGATTCAGATCGGTCAACATTTACAGATTTGGTGGCCATTATAGTGAAACACCAAGTTTGACCTTTGACCCCTTGGCTCTCTTAAACCCGATGAGAGCGCGACTTGAAAATTTGGCGTTCGGATATTCTCAGAAAAAGCAACATTTTGATATACAAAAATTTAAAATCGGAAAAGGTGGTGGTAAAGTGCAATTATGCCTAAAATTTTGTGCGTGATCAATTACTACCAATACCAATACATAAGTGCACATTTCTAAAATAGATATCGCCAGATGGACTCGCCTACGTCACCATATAATGCTAAACATCTCATGCTAAAATGAAAAGAAATCGGTTATCAACCACCTTTCCTACCGATGAAACCTTAATATATCTAATTATGTTTTTATGTATTAGATCCGCTCTAAAAATTTTTACCACTTATTTCACTTTCTAATTGGGTTAAGTGAAATTCGCGTAAAGAGGTAATCTGGCTGCAATTTTGGGTGGCCCGGCCGAAGTTAACGCTTTTACTACACCATTTTCAAGCAGACTTGAGAAAATCGTAAACAGACCTCAGAAAATCGTAAAGTGACTCGAGAAAATCGTAAAGTGACTTGAGAAAATCGTAAAATGACTTGAGAAAATCGTAAAATGACCTGAGAAAATCGTAAAGTGACTTGAGAAAATCGTAAAGTGACTTGAGAAAATCGGGATGCGCTGGCCCTACAAGATATGCGAGTAGGATTATAGAATATATGTATTATTTACAATTTATTTTTAAATATTGAATATTTAAATATATTATTATTTATCAGAAAACCAGAAAAAATTCCATTATTCTACCGAGTTCGTTTCTTAAGTCTTTTTTCTGAGTTCTGTTTACGATTTTCTCAGGTCATTTTACGATTTTCTCAAGTCACTTTACGATTTTCTCAAGTCACTTTACGATTTTCTCAGGTCATTTTACGATTTTCTCAAGTCATTTTACGATTTTCTCAAGTCACTTTACGATTTTCTCAAGTCACTTTACGATTTTCTGAGGTCTGTTTACGATTTTCTCAAGTCTGCTTGAAAATGGTGTAGTATCCCTTCATTAGTCGAATATAGTTGTACATGTGTTTGTATACACGCTCTGTCATTTTATCTGATCTGATCGAAAAAATAACGTTAAAATTTTGATCGATTTCTTTGATCGAAAAAAAATAACGATCATAAAATAATTGTTATGAAGTGATTTCTATCATAAAAATCTTGAAATATGAAATCAATCCAGATTCTTGATGGTATTCACGCCTAGATCAGTTCTGCATACTTGAAAGTACAATTTAACAACATTTAAGGTGTGATATTTTACATCAAAAATTTGAAAATAACAATTATTTTGGATACATGATTATTATTATTGTTGCTGGTTATACTATTGTAATTTTCTCCCTGCTCCTCGTTTTATTTCACATTAGCAATTATCCTATATTCAGAGGATGCTCGACCTACAGCGGCGCTCGCTGTGAACCGAAGGGCCCTCACTATCTCCTTCCATTTATTCTATCTCCCTCTATTTCTCTCTCTTTCCCTCTGCGTATAATCCGTAGTATGCATCTGATCACTTCGTCGCTCAAACTAAATTTCCGCAATTCTTTTGAGAACCACGTAGCGACCTGTGGGTGTATGGTAGTGGGTGTGGCAGAGGGAGGGAAAGTAATAGAGGGAGTGCATTGGCAGTTGGAAGAAGAATCACTGATGAATGGCAGGATACTGCGCAGAGAATGAGAGACGGAGAAGCAAAGAGAGATCGAGAGGGAGTTAGAGAAACCAAGAGGGACAAGGAGAGCAAGAATAACTGCGACGAATAGTTTAGGCGACGAAGGGAATGTAAAGGAAACAGCGAATGTCGAAGAGACAGATGAGCGGCAGATTGTGAAAGTAATCCTATTAACTTTATTATCCTCTGAGCTAGCGAACTCCCACATGAATATTTCTCTATGCGAACACACAAACATATGCGAAATTGTGTGGGTTTTTGTCTCGTGTGATGAAACACGGTCTGCGTCTTCTGGTCCTGGCCCAAAGAGAAGTAGTTTTATGTGCGCTCAGCTGGGAGCATTTAATCTCCCCATCTGGCGTCCTATCACTCTGTCTTCCTCCCTTTCTCTCCAATCTCTTGCTCTCTCCCTTTCCCGTTTGTCTATTCACCACATCCACTTTCTCTCTTTTCCTCTCCTTCACCGCATTCTCTCACTTGATGCGTTTTTGTTTGATTTACGGTACAGCCTCCCAGTCAGAGGTCTTGCCCCAGTCCTCATCCTCATCTCTGAAGGTTCTTTGTGTCTCGCGAGGACGATCCGGGTTCGAACTCGTGGCGCCTCCGTGCGGAACTTTTAATAGAATCAACAACTCGTGCCTGCGTGCGCGATGTTGTGAGTGCGAATGTCTGTTTATAGATGTGTTTGTCTTTCTTCCTACTAATTCTTTTTTCTCTTCTACTCTTTTTGTCTTTCGGTCTTTCATTCGTCGGCACCGTTATTGATGCTTTGGCGCCCACAATTATGCAACGAGAATTCTTTTGCTTTCGACGGAAGTGTGTACAAGAAAAGTTGGAGTGAAAGTGAAAGGATGACAAATGGGAGATTAAAGGATGTTGAAAGAGAGGAGAAGGCGAGCCAAGGATGATAGAAGAAAAAAACTCAAAGAAAGTTAAATAAGTTAAATACGCATCTATGTAAAGTGTTAACAAACTTGAGGAACTTCTACCAAGCAGATTTTATTTACTTTTGCACTCCTTCAAGTTGCGTAGAACTCCTCACAAGAGGCAGACGTCGCAGGTATGTCGAAGGAAGTATATTTGTGTGGGAGTCGGAGTGACTGTGTGCTATGAAAAACTAAATGTTTGAGTTGGTAGTATGCTTTTAGAAACTCCGACGGCGCCGAGTCCTTGACAGGACTTCGTCTGACTTATAAACTACTTCGATTCGAACTAATGCAAATAGGAACGAACGAGGAGGTAGGAGGAAGATAGGACGTGGAAAGAGATATCATGGAAGGAAAGAACGAGGAAGGAAGAAATGAAGGAAGGATTGTGAGATAAGGAATGAAGAGAAGAAGGTGGACTGAGTAATCAAAACCTAACAGCAAAGCAATCGAAGTATAACAAATGACTGCTGTTCCCAACTGATAAACGACAGGACCAAGAAAATACTCACAAATTTATATTTTATCAAATTTCTCGACAGGACTCCGACTAAGACAAGAATAATTAATGTATATTATAATGGTTTGACCTACAACCAGGCTGAACTTTGATACCCATGACATGAGAATCAAAGAACAAATATCAATTAATTAAATCAATAATTAAGTCAACGAACCTAGTGAACTTAACACATGGAAATTTTTCTGGTATTTTGAACCTTAGACCTGTCCAATAATTATTACTTGAAAGAAAATTTCAACAAAATGTCTCAAAATTAATTGAAATCTCCTGGGATTTCACTTCCTATTGAAAATTAATTTCAATTTCTCCTGCGCTTAGATACACTTTCATGAATGCTTTTGAACATTATTAATAGTTCTCTGGATCTCTCTCTGTCGAAAACTGCACAATGCTGCATTCAGTGAATACTGCGTTATAGACATCCGGGTCGTCACCTGGACGTATGCGTGATTTTCACTCGAAGTCCTTTCAATTGTCATCGCTCATTCTCGAAGAAACATTTACATACATTTAAACACAATAGCTTCTAGTAAGAAACAATAGACAAAGGACATCAAGAATGACAACTATAATTATAGCAACAACAAGCAATACAGCTGCAATATCAACAATTATTTTAATAACAATAACAAGCAACAACAACAATGAACACCGGTCTTCAACACCCGCAGTTGACAGGATTTTAACACTTTGATGAACTTCATACGTGCAGTGAATATTTTGACTGGACCACAAACGATTATCGTTAGGACATACATCAAAAGTGATTATGTCCTTGCTGCTGGCTGGAAAGATGGAGAGTATGTTAAATGGATGGATGGTTAGATGGATGGATAGGTGAATGGATGGTTGACTACCTCCAACAAAGGTATAATTCAGTCAGAGGAAGTTACTTCCTATGTCACTTTCTCACGTTATCTCTCCCTCTCACACTATGGCTCACTTTGCCTGCCTCCCACACTACATTTCTTTCTTTTTTCTCCCCCCTATCCATTCCTCTGCCACCACCACATCCCTCTCTAAACAGAGAGGGTAACAGTAGAAGAGAGAGATGGAACGATTATGAGAGGACGAGAAGACGTATTTAAGCTCGTAAAGGGGAAAACATTAGATAGTCTCTAAATTAAATCACTCGTTAGTGAACTTGGTCGCCTTGTAAATAAATCATCAAAGTGTTTGTTGTTATTAAAGTTATTGCTTTTGTTAATGTTGTATAGTTGTTGTTATAGTGATTGAAATAGTTGTTGTTATAGTTATTGTAATAGTTGTGGTTATTATTGCTGTTGTAGTTTCCATTCGTTGCTGTAGTTTAGTTGTAACTGCTGTGTTTTCGATCATCAAAATATCCTCTGAGAGGAATGGATAGCGTGAGACAGAAGAGAGGAGAAAATAAAAAGGACGTGATGATGGGTGTGTGAGGTAGAGATATGATGAAAGAGAGGACGAAAAGAACTGAGAGAACTGAGGTAAACATGGTGCACACAATTAATTCCAAGTTCTGTGATGTGTGAGCATGTGTGCGTAAGTAGAAGTTCTTCTGTATATGTATGGATCTGTGTTGAGCACCATCACCCAAGCACACTTATACATACTTAAGTCTATATACACACATCAAGCAATCATTCAAAATTAAAAATGAGTCCCGTTTTTTCGCCGACCACTGAATGGTGTCCTGAACAATAGCAACATCAACAACAAAGAACAAGACGGAACAAAGGGAAAAACAATCAAAAAAATGACAGTAGAAATTACCGCAATTACAACAACAAACTTCAACAAAAACAAAACGAAGAGAAAGGAATTTAATTTCATAATAGAAGAGAAAAGAAGAAGAAAGAGGAGCATAACTCTATTTCGTTTGCACCCGACTCAACATCCTAGTTTCCACTTTGACTAAGGGAAATCTACAATTTCCATTATGCCATGCCACCTCTACCTCCCATATTTACATGCGATTGTCCTTGGACATCAGTTTCTCCGGCGTGAAACGTTTGTTACAGCTCTGCTTACTCGTCGTCGTTGTTGTCGCCGGTGTTTGGAATAGAGTTTATGTTTTTTTTGTCATTAGTGTTCTTGTTGTTTTTATTAATGGTTTTGTTCTTGCTTTTTTTGTTGATAGTTGCCGATACGAACTGATATCTGACTAAGTTATATAATCTCTCAAGGACACCCGATTTCATGGATATCCTCGTAATGCTAAACGTATAAACACAAAAAAGGAGAACAAAAAAACAACAACAACAATCACAAAGTTAACATAAAACAAATGATGAGAAACAACAAAATCTAAACAAAAAAAAATTATAAAATGTGTGAAATTGTATGTTTACGCGAATGGTTATCAGTGTGCGAAAGAAAACTACCAAATGACTAAAAAAAGACTAACAAACAAAACAAAATAAAAGCGTAACATGATTAAATTCAATGTTTTTTTTTGCATTCATATTTATTATTATTCGATGGTATTGCATTTTCTTTTTTTTTCGCATCTGACTTTCAAATTAAACAACATAGTAATGAATATGCAACTGATTGTGTGCAGGATTTATTTTAATGAAACTTGGAATGCGAACACTCATGAATATTTCGAAGCGTAATATGATAAAAAAGAACGCCAAGAATACAATAACTTCATATAAATACTGCACCAAGTGGAAAGAAGAAGAAATTTTAGGAATTTACATTTGTGGTTGGTTTCTTTCCATCATATTGCGTTTTTGTTTCTTATTTTTCTTTTATTCCCATGTTGGAATTTTCCGAATTATCCGAATTATTATCCGAAAATTAAAAATTTTCCATGATCCTTCCCGAGTCCCGGCAGATTCTGGCGCGCCTCCGGATATTAGCGAAGCGGTGAAATATTCCTTAGAGAATGTTGTTGTTATTTATGATTCTGTTGATATTCTTCTTGTTGTTGTTATTGGCTTCAATTTCACATTCACTTACGGTCCATTCACGCATTTACACTCTTGGTTTTCCTCTCTATGTCTTCATCTCTTTAGCTTTTGCACTCGTCGAGTCCTTGATAAATATACGACTTCAAATACGCACCATATTTCGTGATTACTTTTTTCTCTGTTTTTCCCGCACTTCATCCTTTTAACCATCATTTTTATGCATTTGCTTCGCCTTCTTGATTTGGCGAGCGAAAATTTACTATTTCTCAAATTTATTTTTAAATTTTATTTTTGTCATAATCTTTTCGCTTTATTTTCTTCGTGTATATTTTTATTATTTTACGTTATCCCTGGCGCTACGATGCCCGAAACCGTCGTCTCCTCAATCATCTCTCTTCACTTTCTTCTCTTTCTCACTGACTGTAAATCGCATATTTATTTTTTCCTATTTCTAGATTTATTTCGTCATATCCTGCAATTTTTTCTCAAAACACACAAAAATATTTTTTCTACCTCTTTGTCTTTCTTTGTGTCTCATTCTCTCACAGTATCCCTCATTAACTCCTTTTATTCCATCACTCTGTTTTAATTATTTCCCAATCTCTGTGTTAACTGGACAACAGACAAAGGGCTGTTTGATGGCGTTGCCAGATTGATGATTGCGAATCCTGTAATGAGCTCCGACAAATCGAATAAAATTAAAATAAAAGGAAATTTCATTAAAAAATTGAATTGCTTTTAATGCAGAAATGTTGTCCTTTGTTTGCGGAGATAAAGGCGCATTTCCAATAACTATTACAACAACAAAAACAACTCCGATAGTTAATTCAATTTTAATAGGATGATTTGCAAATATAAAAGAGAATAATAATATCATCATGATCGTCATTGTAAAGAAAGAATAAATTGAAATGAATTTTTTAAAAATTTAATCAATTTTTACACACCTGTTTCAATAATTGTCACCATCATCATCACTGCCTCCTCCTGTCTGTCAATACTATCCTTCAGCTACGTCCTCCAACGGAGAGCCAGAAAGAGTGAGTGTAAGAGAGATAGAGAGAGAGAAAGGGATGGATGAGAGTATAGTGTTTGTCAATTAAGAGCATCGAAAGGATAACGTAGGAAAAAGATTGTCACAAAAGCAAATAAGCTTTGACCCGAATTGCAGAGTGAATAGTAGGGCGACAGTGGCGCGAAAAAGAACGAGAGGTGAAATAAAAAATATTGATGAATGCGAAAGGAGTATGTAACAATTACATAACAACAATTACAAAAACTATAAAGACAATAATGGATATAAAAACACAATAACAATAGTGAACGGAATAAAACTAAAAGAATTATTCGAAACTATGGATTTTCAAAAGGAATATAATGCTTGAGAGAGAGAGATAGAAATAAAGAGAGAGAGAGGATGATTGGAATAGAGAAAAGGTGGGCAAGCGAGAAAACGTGTAGAAAATTGACAAAATCATTTTAATAAATACAATCAAAAAAATTGATGAAAACGTTGATTTAAAAATGTTTTAATTTTTGAATTTAAGTTTATAATTTAATTTATATATTCTACCTCCACGAAGGTGTCATTGCGGAGTTTCCGCTGACAGTGTTTTTCCAACTGTGTCCATTCCATCGTTTATTAATTTAAGTTATTCTGCTTTTAAAAGGATATTCGACAGCTTTGTGAATGTCAACAAGTATTCCTCTTCTTGTTGATGATGTTGTTGTTGTCATGGCCAATGATAATGACTATGTCGTTAACGTCGTTTTATTGATATTGTTGTTGTCGTCCGTGATGAAAATGACGATATCCTGGTTGTTATCGTTAACACTGCAAAGCCTTAAAAGCCGTGTGTCAACAGCAACACATATACTCGCTATGTATGTATGTGTGTGAACATACATGAATGCAGGTCACCAACGAAACGATCGCAATTTTTAATTTTAACTCATTTTTACAGGATTTCACAATGAGTTTTCAACATCGGAACAAATATTAAATTTGTCCTTATATTCTTTTAAAATCCTTTTTTTATTTATTTGTAATTTCTGTTTTTTAATTAACCCGAGAATGGTTCGACGTATATAGCATATATTTTTTCGCTTTCGCTTTTCTCACAGTTCTAGTCGATGGTACTTTTTTGTCAAGAGTAGCGTAGAGTAACTGGTCTTTTAACGGTAATACATGACTACAATACGTCGCTGCGATGTAAATTACCTTTAAAGTGACTTTACTTTTTCTGTAAATTGGAATTTGTTATATTTGGTTCCTTTCGTTGTTTCAGTGTTTTGTTCACATTCATTATTTTCAAAACATTTTCGTGCCGTTTTGCTAAATTGAACCAATTTTATATATTTTATCACCATAAAAAAGTTGGATTTTTTCCTAAAATGAAAACAGGAAAAATCTACTAAAATGATCCTCGAAGAAATATTTATAAAAATTTAGTAAATATCTTAACTAAAAGTCTTAATTTATTTATGTTTGTTTTTTAAACAAGAAATATTCTAATACTATAAACTGATATGATTGAAGGTAGTCCGGTTTATATTATATCCCAAAATTGAATACAAACTGAACTACGTCGATTCGACGTAGATTACCTAGAACGTGTGTAAAACATGATTGATATTTTTGTTGGTATTGATATTATGTTAGTTGTTACTCTTTTTGGTGTTGTAGATGAAAAGAGAGAGAAAAAAATTCCAACTCTATCAACCCTGAGAAACGTGAACAAATTTAATTAACTTCAATAAATGGTGGAAAAATAATAAAAACACAGCTGCCATCGTCTTCGTTGCCGCCATTGCGTCCTTTACCATCGAGATGGCAGCATGTTGCGGCAAAATGACGGGCAGCGAGAGTAATTAATTAAATATCACGAGATAAATCCACAATTTTCGTCATGGGGGTGAGCGAGGAAACATTAAATTTCTTCTGATTTGTCTGTCCGTTCATCAAACCATGACTTTCTTAATTTTTCTCACCTTCTTTTTAATTTTTATATTTTCTTTATTCCTTTTTGTTTTATTCGTTTTCCTTTTTTTCTTATCTACTCTGTTCCGTTTTCTCTTTCTCTTGTTTTTTCTCCTTTCAAGTCAATGGAAAATCACAACTCATCACCGCCCACAATTGGAATCGCACGAAGTCAAACTTCAAAACACATTTTCTGTCACATGGAAACATTTTCACCTTCTTTTTGTATAGTTAAGAGAAGATGAGGTACATGTAATCGGTTATGAATAAAAATCACTTTTTTGCTTTTTCGCGGAAGGACCATCCATTAAATTCTCTCTCGCACCCCAGCGTCTGGACGTCACATTCAACTTTGTTATGGAATGTCTATGTCCATTTTTAGATGCATCTCCGAGAATTTTTCACCTTGCAGTTTCTCTGACCTGCCCTCGAGCCTCCTCCGGTGGGCACACAACCCTCATCGTTTCTTGCTCGATTTCACAGGCTCTGCACGACACGTGTTTAATTCCAATGATCATTTTTAATTTGCGACACAGACACCGGGGAGAGGATAATAAGGTGGCGATACAGAGAGAAGAGGAGAGAAGAGAGACGTCTATTCCGGCATAAGAAAAAAGAAGCGGAAAGACGTGAGTACGAACATATTGAGATGTTAAAGAACAGGAATGAGATCCGAAATTCTTTCAAAGGATACAGCGCCTATCCAAAGGTTTCAAGACCGGGGCCTCTTCCTGTAAAGACGAACACGGAAATCTGGTAACAGACATCCATGGCACACTGAGTGTGTGGAGAAATCACTTCTCAAGGCTCCTAAATGGCGATGACGAGTAGAATCCCGCCAATTTAGAAGACAATGCTGAGTCGGATCCACCAATCGCTGATGACGGCGTGGACATACCGCCGCCCAACTATGACGAAATCGTAACAGCTATTGCTAGCCTAACGAACAACAAAGCCGCATGCACCAGCTCTTATGCAAAATATGGTCGGAAGAATGCATGCCCAGCGACTGGAACATCAGTGTGCTCTGCCCAATCCACAAGCAGGGTGATCTCACATCCTGCAGAAACTACCGTGGGATTAGTCTTCTAAACATCGCATATAAGGTCCTATTGGGCGTACTGTGTGAAAGACTGAAGCCCATCGTCAACGATCTGATTGGACCCTATCAGTGTGGCTTCAGAACTGGTAAGTTCACCATAGACCAGATATTCACAGTGCGCCAAATCCTGAGAAGACCCATGAAAAGCAGATCGACCCCCACCACCTATTTGTCGATTATAAAGCCGCATTCGACAGTACTATAAGGAGGCACCTTTACGCCGCCATGTCTGAATTTGGTATCCCCGCTAAGCTCATAAAGCTTTGTCGGCTGACGCAGAGCTGTACTAGCAGCACAGTGTGCATTGGGAAGTACCTCTCCGAACCCTTTGATACCAAACGAGGTTTCAAACAAGGTGACTCCCTGTCGTGCAACTTATTTAATCTAATGCTAGAGAAAATCATCAGAGCTGCGGAGCTTAACCGCTCGGGCACTATCATTAATAAGAGTGTCATGCTGCTAGCGTATGCAGATGATTTTGACATTATCGGCATCAATACAAGAGCAGTCAGCGCAGCATTCTCTAGACTGGAGAAGGAGTCTCGTGGTGTGGGTCTAGCAGTGAACGAGGACAAGACGAAGTACCTACTGTCAACTAAGAAAAATGTAGAGCGACTAGGACAGCGTGTCGCGGTCGAACTGTCGGAGCTCGGCTGCGGACGTTGTCGTGGTTTGGCAGGTGGCACTGGTGGCGACCGTAGCGGGGCCTTCCAAGCGGATGGTTGCACCGCCGCAGCTGAACGTCGGACCGGCCTGTACATAGTAGTCGAGCCCCAAGGTGGCATTGGGCATCACTAGGAAGCTGAAGCGGCATCTGCTTTCGCGGACGTCGATTACGACCATCCAGTCCAGTACTCTGACGGTTCCGTCGGCTAGGTGTACGTCCTTGACCCCCAGGCGCTTGGCCTTTGTCCCGCTGATGAAGCTCCGAGTAGTTCCAGTGCCGATGGTGGCTGTTGTCTCGATGCCGCCAATGTTATTTCGGCAAGGAGACGTTTGCCATTGGTTCTGAGTGGATTTATTGGGGAGGTTGGCAACTTAGGTTGGGAGGACCGGCCGGTGGCCTTCCGTCGATCCTCTCTTGCGTTTCCCGCCGGCTGGCGACAGCACTTGATTGTGCGCATGCCATCTCGTCCGCATTCCCAGCAGAAATAGCGCCGGGTGTGTTGGCAGATTCTAGGCCAGGACGTAGTCCTTCATTCCCTCGCCGGTCTGTTACGTACGGCAGCGGATTTCGTTGTTGTTGTTGTTGTTCCGGAACCATGTCAATACCCGGTCTCTCAATAGTTCCGGCATGGCGCCGGGCCTGTGGTCGGTCTTCGTACCGTAGGCTTCGGCGAGTTCCTTGAGCCGTTCCATGAACTCTATCGTGTTTTGGGTCCCATCATATTTCACGACGGCGTAGGGCAGAGGTTGATGTGACTCCTGTAGGGTTGCTGGGTCGACGTGGACCTTGTACTTCGGTTTCTTCCTCCATGCGTTGGTAGTCTCCGGATGTTGGACTGCCATCGCGGGGACAGGGGAAGGAACCCGGCGGTGGGCTTCCTGCAGCTCTGTTAGGCGTTGGAGTTGTGCGCGTCGTGTTCCGGGTTACCGACGAATGCCGCGAACCGTTTGCGCATCTCCTCGACCGTACCGGTAGGGTAATCCGAACTCGCCAAGATATACGGTAAGGTCGTCGCGTCTTAGTGATTAGGCACACGACACATTGAGCGTGTTGTTGCTAGTTGCCTGGGTATTCGTGGTGTTTGTTTTAAATGTTTTAATCATTTTATAGCTTTCGTTGAATTTCCTCGCACTTGTGTAATCGCGACGACGGAATAAATAAAACTGAGCGTTTGATTTGTGAGATGAATTCGGTAGTCGTCGCGCAATGCAATTTTAATTAAACTAATTATAAATTGAATCAAATCTTAAACCTATTTTATTAACAATAAAACGAAACTAAAATAAGGCCTTCAATAGCGTAAATCCTACCAACTAACCTAAACTTAAATACTGCCTTCAATGGGGACTTAAGACTACAAATTAACCTAAACTAAAATACTACAAAAGGGGGGAAAAATGGGCTAGTCCATTTTCCTCCTTACAACAATAAGAGCAACAACAACTTCAACCAGCGGAAAATCATCTGATTCTCTAAGTTCAATGAAGAGAAGCAAACGATATTGACTCTTCATTAGCCTGCGGTTCGTCCACAAACTTGTGTTGTAAATAGTCAAAATCAGCGGAATCAACAATAGCAAAAACCAGAATAACAACAATATTAGTCTCCACAAAAGCAGCATCAACAACAAATAGTGATAACAACAAGAACAACAACAATTGACATGTCATGTAAGGCTGGTTTCGCCGCAAGTGTTTAGTTTCGATCGAGGGAGAGCATATGGTGATGCATTGATTTGAGGTTCCAGCGAACACACAATAGCGCCAAGAACATCAAGAACGACAACAATGAGAACAACATCGAAATGCACACCACAATCATCAATAACAACAGCAATAGCAACAATTACAACTGATGCACCTGCGTCACCCAATTCAACGTCCGCCAACAGACTGTCGGCTTCCGCGAAATCAAAAGACGCCGTAGGTCTTCGCCCAGATTAACGCGAACCTCCCCATCATCCCACTTCACACAATTGTAACGAAAACAAAAACTTCTAATGCAAATTCAAAATCTTTGCGAAATTAATAATTGAGCTGTGCAGCAACGCCGACGTTGACGTTGAACTGAGCTCGACAGCTGATGTTCGAGTCATATGTCAGAAATTGGTCAATAGGTAGGAATTACAAATTGCGGTTATTTGCGGTATTTTGGTCACAGTAACAATAATAACTAGCGCACCGGGGTCGCTTCGCTCCCCCGGTTTGCCTGGTCCACCCAGGCAAAATCTGTTAACTTCGGCCAGGCCGAAGTTTACATACCCTACACCCTGCATACAACGTTTATTAAAGGAAAAAGAGTGAATTTCTATCAATAATTAGTGAAAATGCATCATTACACTTCAATGCTATTAACTCCATTGTGCGATTTTCACAACTGTGGCCTCTTTCAAAGAGAAATTATATATTTGAAGCTATTTTCGTATTCCAAACACGATTATACCCTTTTTGTGTCGATTGTCTAATCTATGAATAAGAGTGAAGTTAGGAATCTTATAGGGGCCCATGTTTCTACAAAACGAAGTAGTTCTGGTGTTTGCAGCATTGTGCCATTGCTAATATCTTGAAAGTGCGAATAAAAGCTCAGCAATTTATGGAAGAATAATTGAATCGATGATTTTTTGTGTGCCATAAAATCATAATGTGCCTTTAGTTGCTTTTCCTATTTTAGATGTTCATTTCAATGCAGACAAAATCTGATTCAACAACAGACTTGGGAGGGTAGAAATTTTCAACAATATAAAGTCCAGAAGTACTTGCTGCGCTACTATAAGCAACATATAGTGCCGCGTGATTGATTCCACTTTGAAGATGAACAGCCATTTGGAAATATGTAGCTCCCTGACTTTTGTGGATTGTGATCCCATCAGCAGGGATTGTATTCTCTCAATCGTCACCTGCTCATTACGTTTATATTGAAAAGATATAATCAATTTTTATGGGCGTCCATTGAGGTTCAGTTGGATGTGGTCTCTTTCTTCTTGGATTCACTCCCACCTTTCATCAGCTAATAACATCCATAAAGTAGTTGGATTTCTTGTAGATCTACGATTTTGTATGGAAGGTGCTCGTGTCCTATAAGAGATATTTTCCATTTGATTCTTGGGAACTCTTAGTAGCAATATTTAATCTAATAACTGTCTATATGGTTTACCATATCCAACATTGAGCTGTAGCTTTTGAGCTGTAGCTTGTCAATTTTTAGTATGTAAACTGGTATCGGTGGTACATGATCAGACGCAAAAATTCATCTCTATATATACCATAGTTTATCATATATACCATATTCAACTTTTGCGTTATATGGGAGGGCGATGTTATCCATTTTTGACTTGTAAACTCGTATGAGTGGAACATGACCACACACAAAACTTTATCTCGATATATACCATAGTTCACCAGATATCCCATATAAACCTTTTGCTTTATATGGGAGGTGGGCGTGTCCGATGGGCGATGTTTTCCATTTTTGCCTTTTAAACTCGTATCAGTGGAACATGATTACACACAAAATTTCATCTCGATATATACCATAGTTCACCAGATATCCCATATAAACCTTTTGCTTTATATGGGAGGTGGGCGTGTCCGATGGGCGATGTTTTCCATTTTTGTCTTTTAAACTCGTATCAGTGGAACATGATCACACACAAAATTTCATCTCGATATATACCATAGTTCACCAGATATCCCATATAAACCTTTTGCTTTATATGGGAGGTGGGCGTGTCCGTTGACCGATTACGTCCATTTTTACATACAAGTAGCTTATTAATATAGAAATACTAAATCCAAAATTTCAAGTCAGTATCTCTTACCGTTTCTTCACAAAATCTATTTCCACAGACAGACACACAGACACACAGACAGACAGACAGACGGACAGACAGACAGACAGACAGACGGACATAGCTAAATCGATTCAGGAGGTGACGCTGATCAAGAATATATATACTTTTCCATACCTACGACCTCTCCTTTAATGCGTTACAAACGGAAGGACAAAATGAATATACCCTTACCCACAGGGTGTAGGGTATAAAAAGTACAAAGATTATAACAATAACAAATGAAGCCATGACCATTACAACAGCCATTACAACAACAATGTGGCCCACAGCAACAACAATTATTTCACAGCAACAACTCAATCATTCAAAATGCAGCAGCGCCAACAACGTCAACGTCACTGCCGTTGTTAGGACGTGCACAGGACTCGCACATTAGTCTACAATTGGAAGTAAGTGTTGGAGTAAGCTTTTTACAATAGTTATTCTACAATTGGTAAAAAGTGTTGGAGTAAGTTTTTTACAATTCCAATTTCTTTGAAAAAGGAACATATGTTTATAGTTATTTGATTTGGAAATCATTTTTATAAAGCATTTTGCAATAGTAGTTGCAAGCGTTTTCCAAGCTTGATTGGCTGATTTTTGGTTCTAAGTAATCATGCACAAAGTCCGGAAATTAAATTCGACTTTCGAATTTTACAAGCTTGCTTGGAAAACGGTTACAATTTTCTATTATACATAAGCTTACTCCAATCACTATTACAAAATGGTTTATTGGGATAGTTGTATTGATTTTGGTTGTAATCAAATTTATTATTCTAGTATATCGAATTTCCATTGGTATTGAATTATTTATGCCTCCCTTAGTCCTCATTTACTTCTCCTCCTCGGTCAGCACCTACTTTACATCATCCTTCTACATGGCCTCATCCTTCGTCCTCCTCCATCAACTCTTGCAGCTGCAACACTTCCGCATGCAAATGGATCTCTTTAATTATACAGCGCTGCCCAGGGCGCCATCTGTTGTCGCCAACGATGTCGTCGATTACGTTTTCGTTGTCGTCATTATCGTGACCGCTGACGGTATTTGCTGTTGCCACATGCCTCCCTCCACCCACTCGTATGGCTTCGATTTGGGTTCTAGATTTGTCCACGAGATGCTCCATTAATTTAGCTCAGGTGGAGCAACAGTTGCAGCTAAGTATGTAAACACTATTGTTGTTGTTATTCTAGCTGAAGTTGTTTCTATCATTGTTATTGTTGTTGTGGATTCTATTGGCCTAGATACTGATGCCGCTGTCACGAACTTTCCGGTTACCCGGGTTTGAAGCTGGGATAGCTCAGCGGGCGTCCAGGTTCTGACAAAGAAGTCTCTATTTATTGATTTCTTCATATTACAATGAGTTGTGCGTATCGAACGATTCGTAGGCGCTGCTCCCTCTCACTGCCGACCGGGTGTCCCTCGGCATCTCCCTCTGGTTGCTTGTTGTGAAACAGAAGTCGCCTGCTGTTATCTGATTCGATAAAGTCGCGCGGCTTTCCAACTGAGTTGATGGTTATAATAACTCAGGCTTCTCGTGGTCTTCGCTGTCTTGGTCGCGTGGTGCTGCTTGTTGAGCGTCGTAGTAGCTTGGGCTTGCTGCTACCTCGCTATCGGCGGGGAGGAGGGGGTTAGTCGAGACTGATCAAGCCTCACGAACCCACAGTTCGGTAGTTAGTGTTAGGAGTTGTAGTATAGCTATGATTTATATTATATACCATTTAGTAGTACTTTTGCACTACTACTAAACGTAAGATAAACTATAAACTCAATGGCGAATTTAGAAAAATGGTATTATTTATATTAGATACCGTTTAGTAGTACTTTGGCACTACCACTAAACGTAAGATAAACTGATTTGGTAGAAATAGTAGTAGATTTAGATACTAGTTGTATTTAGTAGTAAAAGTTTAACTTTTAACTACTAAGGTGGAGGTTAATCGAGATCTATTCGACCTCCCAAGGTTTTTAAAACTAATTAATTCACCGAAATTTAGAAATAGTAGTAGACTTGGATACTAGTTGTATTTAGTAGTAAAAGTGGTTTACTACTAAAACGTTTAACTACTGAGGTGGAGGTTAATCAAGATCTATTCGGCCTCCCAGGATTCTTAAAATTACAAAATTCAATAAATTTTACAAAATAGTAGTTGGTTAATACTATTTTCTAATTTGGTAACACTCGCGGTTGCCATGAAAAATACTAACTACTTAAGTAAATGTTAGTCGAGACCTATTCGGTCTCCCAGGATTCGTAAAGTTATAAAATTTAATAAATTGTATAAAATAGTAGTTGTTTAATACTATTTTCCAATTTGGTAACACTAGTGGTTGCCACGAAAAATACTAACTACTTGGGTAAATGTTAGTCGAGACCTATTCGGCCTCCCAGGATTCGTAAAGTTACAAAAATTCAATAAAGTGTATAAAATAGTTATTCAACACGATTCAAATTTTCTTGATTTGCCGACGGCAAATGCACTTTGTAAATTTTCGGCACTTTTCACTTATGCAGAATATTTCTAAGTCGCTGACTTTTCACTGTAAGAATTGGTTGATTTTCTTTTTATTCGTAATTTAGTTGGGACTTAATTCCCCAGGATGATCGTTGGACTTGAGTCCTACCACCTAATCAGAACAGAACAATAATAAAACCACAGTGCGTCAAATGGGGGAATTTATTTCAAAATCATATAAATTTCAACATGTTTGTGTGCGGGGAAATTGTCCTGCAATTTCCACCGTCACACCGCATCGTTCACTCGATGTTCCTAATGCTGAAGGCGATGTTTCAGGAGCACGTTATCGGTGATCATGTTGTTGTTTCTGTTGTTGCTATTCTTGATGTTGTTACTATTATTGCTGTTGTTGCTGCTGTTATTGATGATGGTCATGATGTTGTTTCCTCTGCTGTTGTTGTTGCTATGACGTGCGTGTCAATTCAAATTAATATAGATTCTGCAGCTTCCGACCTTCGACCTTCTTCATCAGTTTATTAGTTTCACATGTAAATGTCCTGAGTCCTCCCTTTACCTAGCCATGTGCCTTATCTTCTGTATCCCAATATCTCGTTCTATAAAATCTCCTCCTCACCTCATCTCATGTCTACTCCTCCTTATGAGGTTTATATCATACTTTGACTTCTCCCCAACCCTAGGTCTCTAGCTGTTCATGGAAAATTTATTGAATTCATGCAGCCATCGACTGCTGCTCACCGCATGGTATCCTCCACCGCTCACAATAACACTCTCTCACTTCCTCTCTCTCTACGACCAGCACTCCCCAGCAAACCATATTCGGAGCGTTCAAAATTGTGACTTCTAAAAATATCCTATTTTTTATTACTTTAGGAGTGTTCATATTTCTGATATTAAAATGCTTCTTATTTTGGAATGTATTGAGAGCATAACATTTAAGGCTCTTAAAATGGTAAGTTTCTGACGATGTTATGAGCTTTCATATTTTGGAATCCGAAAGTATTCTGATTTAGAAGTGCTTGGTGACCACCGTCCCTAACACTTCTTATTTTAATGCGTTTTAGGACGGTTAGCGGTCTTTTCGTAGTTGTGGGAAGTTTTATGTTTTTATTAACAGTATAGCGATCAGTCTTATGAAGTGCGGTATTGTTTTCCAGTGGGTGTTTTGTGAAAATATTATAATTTCCATAAAATAATAATATGTATTACTATATAAATAATTTAAGATTTATTGTATTATTTTTTGTGAATTTTGTTTTATTTTTAGAAATTATGCTTATTTAAAAAATGAAATATCATTGTATGTTTCTTATATAAATAAATAAAAATCATTTAAATTTTAAACGAGGCATTTTTTATAACATTTTTAGGTGTATTTTATGATGGTGAAAGCTTCTCAAAAACTAGTCAGAAAATAGTCTCTTAGGACTCAGGGTTAGGAGTCTTAAATGAATATTTTAAGACCCATTTTATGAGCTTTGAAAGAGTTTTTTCGAACTCAAAAAATTGTTTTAAAAAGAGTCATAAACGAGTCATATTAGTTGTTTGAATGGACTCTTAGGAGTAATTCAAAAGAACCAGTTTCATAGAAAAAATGCACTTTTCTGAGTCATTTTTGTATTCTGAAAGAGGAAAAAACTAAAAGAAAAAACTAAATAAGATTCTTTTAATAGTCTTTTCGGATCCCAATGGTTTGCTGGGTCACAACGCATACTTACAGTGAAATTACCGTTGTGCGAATTGCAGAAGAGCATAGTTCTTGTGTATTCACATAGCACAAAGGATCGATTTTTTGTTGCTGGAGTCATTGTATTGTTGTTCCCATTTTGGTAAGAAGAGCTTTCTACTCCAGACTTCTATTTTTTCAGTATTCTCTCTTCTTTGACAATTTCTTATTGCCTAATTCAATTCAATCCATCTCTCTTTTCCCTGCTTGTCTCCTTCTCAAATTCTCTAGAAGAAATGCAACTTTCATTTCACCTCAAAGGCAGATGTAAAAGAAAGAAGAGAAAGCTTAGTAAGAGCAAAAAAGTGTAGTAAAGAATGAACGAGAGAAATGAGAAAGGAAAAAAGAGCTAAGGATAAAAGAAGAAACAGAGTAAGAGAGAGAAATTAGAGCTGTATGAAGGAATCGAGGAGAAGAAATTAGAGCAACAACGAATGACATCTTCTGTTTCGATTTCTGCTGCCTGGGTCCTCGACGTCGCTCTTCGTTGCTGGAATTGAAAGAGAAACTTAAAAACTCCTTCGTTCACAGCACCAGGGCAATGAGAACAGAAGCAACCAGCAACTCAAGAACATCACAAAACATTAAAACAATAACAACCATAATTACAAAGGTAAAAACAAAACCACTCCAGCCACTAATAGGAAAATCTACTACTGGCGTCAATTTTCTTTGTTGAATGGAAGGACGAAGGGAGGAAGAGGAGATAGAAAATATGGCAACCGAAGAGAATGCAACCAATATAAAGAGAACTGAATCTGAAGGTGGAGTCAGCAAGAAGGTGGGACGGGTTTTCTCAGCAGACGTCAGCGACAGCTGCCAACGAAGAATCATGAACTGCAAGACTTTTTTAACCGCCACGGCCGACTACATGACCGCAGTCCTTCTTCACCCCCACCCTCATCTCACTGAGACAGAGACAAGCCCCAATGGCCTCGTAATAAATTTAGGTCATGACTCAGGACGCCATCTGATGCGTCCGCAGACAGCATGACTTGACCTCACATGCCACCAATTACATTTATCCGACGTCCGAATCCTTTGGAGCGTGACCGACCTCCGTACGTTCCATCCGTTCACGTTCACTGGAACCAACGAAAAAGAAACGACGGAACCAAGTGCAGACTTGAGAACGACACCAAGTGTAAGCTCAATAATCGATCTAATGGGCTCGAAGTTGGAATCAGAGGAGGATTTGAGGTAGGAAACCGGAAATAGACTAGGAGTCGGAACCAGATCCAACTCGAGAGCGTCATTTTCCTGGTCTCACCTCACCCTCTACCATAACGTTCATCATCTCTCTTGACATCTTTCGCCGTTGAATTGATACTGATGGAAAAAAGGTATCCACACTAAGGGAAAAATCTTAATTTAAATTTAAAAGTGATCACGTTTGAATTCAAAGTGATGGAACTTAAAGCGTTTCTCCACAAAATTGTAGATGTAAATAAAAACGTATACAAATTAAAAGTGTTCAATTTTATTTTCAAAGTGTTCGCTTTGAATTTTTCATTATATCTGAGGAAATATTCCCTTTGAAATTAAAAGTGTACACTTTTAATATTCGATTTTCTCACTTTGAATTTCAATAGTGTTCACTTTGGAAATAAAAGTGAACACTTTGAATTTTGAAATTTGTCACTTTGAAATTAGAAGTGTACACTTTTAATTAAAATTTTTGAAATTTTTCGCTTTAAATTTTGAAATTTTTCACTTTGAAATTAAAAGTGAACACTTTTTAAATAAAATAAAACATTGTAAAATATATAATTTCAAAGTAAATTCTTCAAAAATCATAGCAATCGTGCCTTCAGTTGTTCAAAAACTTAAAAAAAAACAATCATAAATCATAACAGCACTTAATCTGAATCGGTGACCAGGTGAGTTGATATTTCGCTTTTGTATTAAATAAATTAAACCATGTTTTCTCCCTCATTCTAGAAAGATGTCCAGAAACTCGAATGGTTGGTTGTTATCGGTGTACCCCCAGACGCATCAACATCGGACCACCTCTCTTGTATTTAGAAGCGCCATCCCGAAAGACAGGATTTTGGACATTAGTTAGACCGATCCAGACCAAATGAACTCCATAACTTAATGTGAAACTTATTAGTATCACCTAAAACTATTAAACATAATGTAAAAATATAAAAATGTAACATATACATACATAAACACGTAATAAAATAACAAAGAATATATTCAATTGTATTTTAATTTAAGTCATTTTATATTGAAAATGATCACTTTTGAATTGTTATCAAAAGTATTCACTTTAAATTTCAAAGTGATAAAATTCAATTCAAATTTAAACGTGTTCACTTTAAATTTCAAAGTGAAAAATTCGATTCAAATTTAAACGTGTTCACTTTAAATTTCAAAGTGAAAAATTTCAATTCAAATTCAAAAGTGTTCTGTTTTAATTTTACTATTTTTCTCTTTGGCGCCCTTTCATATTTGAACACTTTTAATTTTAAAGTGTTTTGTACTGAAGCTTAAAGTGTTTTTCCCTGTGTGCATAGGATGGAACATTTCACACAAAAAACTCAGACAATAGCTTCCTGGCTGTCGGCAATTGTGACAGATTCGCCAAATGAGATCACTTTTTATGCTTCGCATCAAGTGGAGCCTCAATTTCGATCCGGAAGTCAACGTCGAATGGTTTCGATTGCTGTGTAAGCCACCAGAGAGAGATAGAAGTAGAATAAGAGTAGAGAGAATAGAGAGAAAATAAATGAAAAGCACGATATGACAAATGCTCTGGGGAGCAAAGGAGGCTGGGTTGTGTGTCCCTTTTTCTAGTTTGCATGAAGCTTCCGTTTCCGGCGATGCCATCAACAATCTCTCACTGTCTTCCTAGCCCTATCTCTGTCCTCGCTCTATGTCATTGCAGTGTTGTTTTTTTTTTGTTTTCAATATATCAAACTAGTGTGAAAGATATAACTGAAATAGAAAAGATGCAAAATAAGCAAATGACATCATATTCTTTTAAATCGCTTAAATTTTTGTACACTTTTTGTTTCCTTTAATTTGTTTTTTAAAACTTTATTTCCTGTTTCTGTTTAATTTTTTTTTGCATTTACCTTATTTTCATTATTTTTATTGTAATTATTGAAATTTCCTTTGTTGCCATTCTTTTCAGAATGTTTTTCCTCTGGTTTCATGATAAATAATTTAAAATTAATTTTTTTTTCACGTCGTGCGAAACTTTATCTGGAATTCAATTTCGATAGCTTTTGGCGACAACAATCCCCGCTATCTTCCAATTTCTTATAATTTTTTCGCCACAGCAGACCGTAGTCACCCAGACCGCTTCCTTTCTCGGTCCGTCCATCAATCGCTCAATGAGTGCAAGTGACTCACGAAATTTACATCAGTCTCGGAATTCGCGTCTTCGTACTTCTCCTACTCATCCTCCTCATCCAATTTTCATCCATCCTTCGGTAGTGAAACATTTTCATTCTGTAATTTCATTACGAGTGAAAAATAAAAACACAAATGTCGGGGAAATAAGTTAATTTGTGGATTTGGTGACTATTTGAAAAAATCATTAATTTGACCTTTCACCTCACTTTATGGCCAAACCAAATGAGTCCACACCAACTTTTTATTGTTGTTGGAATGTACACTGAAAACACTATCTTTTGACATATAAATTATAGTATTTGGCGCTGGGTGTGGGAAAGTAAAATTATGCCTTTCATTTCGATATATACCATAGTTCACCAGATATCCCATATAAACCTTTTGCTTTATATGGGAGGTGGGCGTGTCCGATGGGCGATGTTTTCCATTTTTGGATTGTAAACTCGAGACGGTGGTGAATGATCACACACAAAATTTAATTTCGATATATACCATAGTTCGCCATATATCCCATGCTTTATATGGGAGGTGGGCGTGTCCATTAGGCGATATTATCCATTTTTAGATTGTAAACTTGTATCAGTGGAACATGATCACACACAAAATTTCATCTCGATATATACCATAGTTCACCAGATAACCCAATAAACCTTTTGCTTTATATGGGAGGTGGGCGTGTCCGTTGACCGATTACGCCCATTTTAACATACAAGTAGCTTATTAATATAGAAATACTAAATCCAAAATTTCAAGTCAGTATCTCTTACCGTTTCTTCAGAAAATCTATTTCCACAGACAGACACACAGACAGACAGACGGACATAGCTAAATCGATTCAGGAGGTG
This sequence comes from Coelopa frigida, assembly GCA_017309665.1. Classification (NCBI taxonomy): domain Eukaryota; kingdom Metazoa; phylum Arthropoda; class Insecta; order Diptera; family Coelopidae; genus Coelopa; species Coelopa frigida. Next base: position 28,493 of record JAFDUT010000066.1, on the reverse strand, counting down.
ACGCTGATCAAGAATATATATACTTTTCCATACCTACGACCTCTCCTTTAATGCGTTACAAACGGAAGGACAAAATCAATATACCCTTACCCACAGGGTGTAGGGTATAACAATGACAATATGAGTAAGACCCGCAAAAATTTGAACATTATGAAGAAGTACAACCAAAACAAAAGGTGTTTAGAATGCAGTTGCGAGTGGATTCAACAAATAGTAGTGGGAAGTGATTTACAGAGGCAGTTAGGACAAGGAGAGAGAGATAGGGAGACGGAGAGAGACGAAGGCTGAACCCAGGAAATTTAGAAATTGTGGAAGCTTTTGAAGTTAGTAGAAGTTGGCTTCAAATTTGAAATGATAATCACGTTAATTATTTTTATTTTTAGATATCAATTAATTAATAATTTGTTATTATATTTCTGGTTTACCATTAATATATTCCATTAATATAAATTTACGCTAATTGAATTTTTTAGTAAAAACCATTCATATAAATATACTTTCTCTTCAACAAACACAGAATGGGTCAACTCCGAATTTCTCCTCTTCTCCCTATATCTCTCCAGACACCTCCATCTCTTTCTCCAAACTTTACTCACCTATTCCTTCAACCCCTTCATTCCTCTTCCACTTACCTCAAATGATTTATTTTCCAGAATGTGTTTTCAGCAACAATTGAATTAGCGGTAAAAGCGAGTTTATGTTGTTGCCAATTGTTTGTTTTGTTGTGTTTTATTTTTGCCTGATGACATTGTTGTAGTAATGCCGGATCTGGTTGAAGCAATTGTAATTATTGTTGACAGCGAAATTCACTTAACAATTGAAGGTGCTGGCATACAATAACAACAACAACAATAACAACGGTGGTAATTATTTAATTTAAATTATAAACATAAATTTGGGAAAAGAGCTGCACCTGAAAAATCGCAAGCTTTTTAAATTACAAAAACTCATTATCATAGAGATATCTATATCGTTATATCTTTATCTTTATGTTATTCTCTATGATCATGATCAAACCGACAAACAAATTTGTAATAATTTACACAAGAAACAGAAACAAAAACCAAGAAATCATTTAGAATAAAAGCAAAAACTACCGGAAGGACAACGACAACTGTACAAATAATAACAAAAATATCGAAACAACGACCAGAATAACATAAAGAATAACAATGATTGTTGCACATACCACATCCACATTTTACTGCATCGTCGCATCGACTGGTAAAGAACAACAAAAATAGTAATTGTACAAAACGAAAGAGTGGGCCAGAAAGATATGGAATATTATAGGGGATTTTTTGGTGACGATGTCGGTGAAGCCGAATTTTATTTCATCCCTATTAATATTATAAAATCAAGTGTTGGTTTGGGGGCCGTCAGTGGCACAGTGGTAGTGTGCTGTGCCAGAAAAACTGAGGTCGTGGGTTCAAATCCCGCCAGTGCCAAGGCTTTTCACTATTCCTAATATTTCTCCTATCAAAATATTTGAATATAAATAAAAATAATTGGTGATGGCGTTATAAGTCTCTGACTTGGCCAATAAACTTAAATCAAAAAAAAAAAAAAAGTGTTGGTTTGTCTGTATGTGTCTGTATGTTTGTGACGCAATCACGTCTAAACGACTCAACCGATTTTGATGAAATTTGGAACTTAGATTATATGGACTGTGGAAGGAACTATAGGCTGTATAAAGTCGGCATTCGCCCACTGCCACGCCCACTTATGAATAAAAATAACATGGTTTCGGCCCCGTTTAACCGATTTTGACTAAATTTGGTATATAGGTTTCAATGTCGTTATAAGTACTTCAGTACTACACCATTTTCAAGCAGACTTGAGAAAATCGTAAACAGACCTCAGAAAATCGTAAAGTGACTTGAGAAAATCGTAAAGTGACTTGAGAAAATCGTAAAATGACTTGAGAAAATCGTAAAGTGACTTGAGAAAATCGTAAAGTGACTTGAGAAAATCGTAAAATGACCTGAGAAAATCGTAAACAGACCTGAGAAAATCGGAAACAGAACTCAGAAAATCGTAAACAGACCTGAGAAAATCGTAAACAGAACTCAGAAAAAAGACTTAAGAAACGAACTCGGTAGAATAATGAAATTTTTTCTGGTTTTCTGATAAATAATAATATATTTAAATATTCAATATTTAATAATAAATTGTAAATAATACATATATTCTATAATCCTACTCGCATATCTTGTAGGGCCAGCGCATCTCCATGGAAATTGGAGCTGTGTTGAATTGCACGGGAACAGTCGGTCACTGTTATTGTCTCCTTAGCCTCATCAATAAGACCTTCCACAAATTGTAATCGCTGTTCAGACAAACACCAAGTCCTTGAACTTCCGGAACTCGCATCATGTTTTTCACGTAAGGTTTACTTTGGACCATATTGTTTCAATGGGGTTCAGCATTGGTGAATATGGACCCAAGCGAAGAACTTTGGTGCGTGTAACGGGCAACAGAAGCTTCTAAAGATATGTGACATGGAGCATTGTCACTGTACAATCACGACATCTTCGAAATTGTTTCCTTGCTGCAGATCCATCTATTACATATATCTGCTCTGAATGATCCTCTTTGTCATCATTTTTTGGATCATTCAGAGCAGGCTAAGGAGACAATAACAGTGGCCGACTGTTCACGTGCAATTCAACACAGCTCCAATTTCCATGGAGATGCGCTGGCCCTACAAGATATGCGAGTAGGATTATAGAATATATGTATTATTTACAATTTATTATTAAATATTGAATATTTAAATATATTATTATTTATCAGAAAACCAGAAAAAATTTCATTATTCTACCGAGTTCGTTTCTTAAGTCTTTTTTCTGAGTTCTGTTTACGATTTTCTCAGGTCTGTTTACGATTTTCTGAGTTCTGTTTCCGATTTTCTCAGGTCTGTTTACGATTTTCTCAGGTCATTTTACGATTTTCTCAAGTCACTTTACGATTTTCTCAAGTCACTTTACGATTTTCTCAAGTCATTTTACGATTTTCTCAAGTCACTTTACGATTTTCTCAAGTCACTTTACGATTTTCTGAGGTCTGTTTACGATTTTCTCAAGTCTGCTTGAAAATGGTGTAGTACTGAAGTACTTATAACGACATTGAAACCTATATACCAAATTTAGTCAAAATCGGTTAAACGGGGCCGAAACCATGTTATTTTTATTCATAAGTGGGCGTGGCAGTGGGCGAATGCCGACTTTATACAGCCTATAGTTCCTTCCACAGTCCATATAATCTAAGTTCCAAATTTCATCAAAATCGGTTGAGTCGTTTAGACGTGATTGCGTCACAAACATACAGACACATACAGACAAACCAACACTTTTTTTTTTTTTTTGATTTAAGTTTATTGGCCAAGTCAGAGACTTATAACGCCATCACCAATTATTTTTATTTATATTCAAATATTTTGATAGGAGAAATATTAGGAATAGTGAAAAGCCTTGGCACTGGCGGGATTTGAACCCACGACCTCAGTTTTTCTGGCACAGCACACTACCACTGTGCCACTGACGGCCCCCAAACCAACACTTGATTTTATAATATTAATAGGGATGAAATAAAATTCGGCTTCACCGACATCGTCACCAAAAAATCCCCTATAATATTCCATATCTTTCTGGCCCACTCTTTCGTTTTGTACAATTACTATTTTTGTTGTTCTTTACCAGTCGATGCGACGATGCAGTAAAATGTGGATGTGGTATGTGCAACAATCATTGTTATTCTTTATGTTATTCTGGTCGTTGTTTCGATATTTTTGTTATTATTTGTACAGTTGTCGTTGTCCTTCCGGTAGTTTTTGCTTTTATTCTAAATGATTTCTTGGTTTTTGTTTCTGTTTCTTGTGTAAATTATTACAAATTTGTTTGTCGGTTTGATCATGATCATAGAGAATAACATAAAGATAAAGATATAACGATATAGATATCTCTATGATAATGAGTTTTTGTAATTTAAAAAGCTTGCGATTTTTCAGGTGCAGCTCTTTTCCCAAATTTATGTTTATAATTTAAATTAAATAATTACCACCGTTGTTATTGTTGTTGTTGTTATTGTATGCCAGCACCTTCAATTGTTAAGTGAATTTCGCTGTCAACAATAATTACAATTGCTTCAACCAGATCCGGCATTACTACAACAATGTCATCAGGCAAAAATAAAACACAACAAAACAAACAATTGGCAACAACATAAACTCGCTTTTACCGCTAATTCAATTGTTGCTGAAAACACATTCTGGAAAATAAATCATTTGAGGTAAGTGGAAGAGGAATGAAGGGGTTGAAGGAATAGGTGAGTAAAGTTTGGAGAAAGAGATGGAGGTGTCTGGAGAGATATAGGGAGAAGAGGAGAAATTCGGAGTTGACCCATTCTGTGTTTGTTGAAGAGAAAGTATATTTATATGAATGGTTTTTACTAAAAAATTCAATTAGCGTAAATTTATATTAATGGAATATATTAATGGTAAACCAGAAATATAATAACAAATTATTAATTAATTGATATCTAAAAATAAAAATAATTAACGTGATTATCATTTCAAATTTGAAGCCAACTTCTACTAACTTCAAAAGCTTCCACAATTTCTAAATTTCCTGGGTTCAGCCTTCGTCTCTCTCCGTCTCCCTATCTCTCTCTCCTTGTCCTAACTGCCTCTGTAAATCACTTCCCACTACTATTTGTTGAATCCACTCGCAACTGCATTCTAAACACCTTTTGTTTTGGTTGTACTTCTTCATAATGTTCAAATTTTTGCGGGTCTTACTCATATTGTCATTGTTATACCCTACACCCTGTGGGTAAGGGTATATTGATTTTGTCCTTCCGTTTGTAACGCATTAAAGGAGAGGTCGTAGGTATGGAAAAGTATATATATTCTTGATCAGCGTCACCTCCTGAATCGATTTAGCTATGTCCGTCTGTCTGTCTGTGTGTCTGTCTGTGGAAATAGATTTTCTGAAGAAACGGTAAGAGATACTGACTTGAAATTTTGGATTTAGTATTTCTATATTAATAAGCTACTTGTATGTTAAAATGGGCGTAATCGGTCAACGGACACGCCCACCTCCCATATAAAGCAAAAGGTTTATTGGGTTATCTGGTGAACTATGGTATATATCGAGATGAAATTTTGTGTGTGATCATGTTCCACTGATACAAGTTTACAATCTAAAAATGGATAATATCGCCTAATGGACACGCCCACCTCCCATATAAAGCATGGGATATATGGCGAACTATGGTATATATCGAAATTAAATTTTGTGTGTGATCATTCACCACCGTCTCGAGTTTACAATCCAAAAATGGAAAACATCGCCCATCGGACACGCCCACCTCCCATATAAAGCAAAAGGTTTATATGGGATATCAGGTGAACTATGGTATATATCGAAATGAAAGGCATAATTTTACTTTCCCACACCCAGCGCCAAATACTATAATTTATATGTCAAAAGATAGTGTTTTCAGTGTACATTCCAACAACAATAAAAAGTTGGTGTGGACTCATTTGGTTTGGCCATAAAGTGAGGTGAAAGGTCAAATTAATGATTTTTTCAAATAGTCACCAAATCCACAAATTAACTTATTTCCCCGACATTTGTGTTTTTATTTTTCACTCGTAATGAAATTACAGAATGAAAATTTTCTGAGTTCTGTTTCCGATTTTCTCAGGTCTGTTTACGATTTTCTCAGGTCATTTTACGATTTTCTCAAGTCACTTTACGATTTTCTCAAGTCACTTTACGATTTTCTCAAGTCATTTTACGATTTTCTCAAGTCACTTTACGATTTTCTCAAGTCACTTTACGATTTTCTGAGGTCTGTTTACGATTTTCTCAAGTCTGCTTGAAAATGGTGTAGTACTTCATAAAATCCGCATTTCGTGTGTGAAGTGAACCGCAATTGGTGCAGTTGCTTTTGGTAGTTATTTTTGTTGTCACTATGTCTGCTGCTGTTCATGTCCTGTAGTAGTGAATATCAAAAGGGCACGCGAAAGAGAGGGTGGGAATGTTCGAGAGCGAGATGATAACATTCGAAAAATGCAGGTCCTTGTGATTTATGCGATAATGCGGTAAATTCCACGCGCTGCACTTAATGTGAAACGATAGCAACAAAAATGTCTGCTGGAACAACCATAACAAAAATACTACAACCACAAAAAAAGTCTCACAAAAATGTCTACAAAAACATCGACAATGAACCACACGAAATAGAGACTACAAAATAAAATACAATGTAAAACATAAATGAAATAAAAATTCTGAATAAAACAAAGTCAAAAACCAAACAACAAAAAAGTGGCTACACTGCAATTCCACCGTGTCATATTCTCTACCTCTCTCTCAGTCTCTATCCTTTTCTTTCTGCCTCACTCTAGCATTTTTGAATACGAAAACAATTGTGGCCATAAATCACGTGATGGCGATGCAGCTGCCACGATTTCCACGGTGCCTTGGGGTCCAAAGAGATAGGGAACGAAAGTGAGGGAGGGAGATATATATATAGAGAGAGAGGAGGAATGAGTGTCAGACAGGACGATTCAAGGGTCGCGAAGTGAGCGAGAGAGAGAATAGGAGCGAGTGAAAACTAAATGCAATCATGCGGACATGCCATCATGGCGATTTTTTCGTCAAGACTCATACATGCAAACAGAGAGAGAGGGAGCAATAAATACATATACCCGCACATGAAATTATAGAAAATGAAATTATATAAATATAAATATACTAGCACATATTTATTTTTGAGCAGCCACAAAAAGAACTTTGGGCTCGGTACAAGTCATGTGTCAAGCGAAGTCAAAGCGTCGTCTCTATCGGCGCGGCTATAAAACAATAGTTCGGAATCGTCGGACAATGTGATCGTCCTCTTAACCGGAAACGCTCATTCGTTTAATGATTGATGGTCGACCATGGAGATGTCTGTGGGTCGGTGGGCAAGGTAGGGGGTCGTTGTATGATGAGCGGTTGAGTAGTTTGCACGATGAATCGTTTCAGATAGGTGAACGATGAGTAACACATACTGATTTCTATCCTTAATCCGTCGCTCACGCTAATGGCTACTTGCATTTACAAACTTTTCGCTATTTGTTTCAATTCAATTAGCTTTTGTTTTTGCGATTGTTTTTCAGCTTAATTTCTTTTTGACTTTTGCTACTTGTTTTAGTGAAAGCGGAAGAAAAATATTCAAAGTCCCATCAGGCGACTAGGCGAAAACCATGGGCCAGTGAACCGCCGACCATGGACAATAAAAATTATGAAGATTAATGACTTAGAAAAGTTTATTTTTACAAATCTTGAACACGCCGCACACACCCAGGACTAAGGAATCGCACCAACCATGTTGAATAAGTACAATACCAAAATGTACTTTGCAAAATAATATAAACTGTTCATGTTCAAATCTAGTTTTTAGAAAATGTATGTACTCAAATATTTTTCATTCCCAAAATAAATTTCATTCGAGAAACACTGTGTTATTAAATTCTGTTAATAGGTTATGGGCCTTATGCCATAAAAATTTTTAAAATTTTTTGAATTTGAAATTTTTGCTGTGAATCGCGCATCATAAAATCAGAATTTTTTCATAAATTATTTTGCAAAAGCTAATTATTCAATAATAATGAGTGACGGAAGGCTGCAATTTCCAAGATTATCGAATGGCAATTACCATATGTGGAAGTTCAACATGGAGTTACTGTTGTTGGAACGAGAGCTATGGGACGTTATTCTCGAGGAAAAGCCGGAGGTTCCGGATGCAAAATGGCTGATTCGAGATGGAAAGGCGAGAGCAACGATTGGACTATCTGTTGAGGAGTCGCAGAAAATCCATATCAAGAAGCTCAAGACAGCGAAGGACTTTTGGGAATCATTGAAGAAGTATCATGAAAAATCAAATATAACAAACAGGGTGAGTTTGCTGAGACAGTTATCCACCATAAGGATGCAAGACGGGATATCAATGGAGGATCATATTTCACAAGTCCTGGGAATAATTGATCGTTTGCAAGACCTAGGTGAGGAGCTTGAAGAGCACAGAACTGTAGCGTTCCTGTTGGGAAGTCTTCCAGAGGACTATCACATGTTAATTTTTGCGTTGGAAGTTCGTCCACAAGAAGATTTAACGATGGATTTAGTCAAGGAGAAGCTATTACAGGAATTCAAGCGTAAGTCTGTATTTGAATCTACAGAAGTAGCATTGAAAACACAAAAGAAATATACATTTAATCCGAAATGTTTTGGCTGTGGTAAAGAAGGACATTATAAGCGAAATTGTCCTGAGAAGCAGAAATTACGAAATAATCGAGTAAATAATGTGAACGGCGAACAAAATCGTCAGGTATGTTTTCGAATGGCAAATGAGCATGCATCTAATGATTGGTTTGTTGATTCAGCTGCAACATGCCATATGAGTTGTGACGAAAAATCATTCACAACATTAGATAGAAATAAGAAAGAATCTATTTATCTGGCAGATGGCACTGAGTTGAAAACAAGTGGAACTGGCGAGTGTCAATTATTATGTAGAAATCATAAAATTACTGTATCCAATGTATTATTTGTTCCGGAACTAGATGGTAGTTTGTTATCAGTTAGAAAATTGACATCAAATGGATTTAGAGTATTATTTATAAACGAGCAATGTACGATAACATTGAATAAGGATATCTATGCTACGGCATCTTTGATGAAAAATCTTTATATTCTCGATCAAGATAATAAATGTAACAAAATTAGTACTGTTAAAAAGGATTGTGTTCTTGTGTGGCATCGAAGATTTGGATACAGAGATATTGAAGCTATTAAATCGGGAGTAAATAAAAATATTTTGTCGGGGATAATTCTTTCAAAGTGTAATTGTAATTTTTCTTGCGAAGTTTGTCTCTCTACAAAAATGTCCAGAAAACCATTTCCGAAAGCTTCAGAAAATCGTGCTAAAAATGTTTTAGATTTAATACATAGCGATTTATGTGGTCCGATGAAAAATCCTACACCATCAGGTAATCGATATTTTTTAACATTGATCGACGATTACAGCAGATTTTGTACGGTTTATTTTCTGAAAAATAAGAGCATGGTAATTGATAAAATAAAGGAATTTGTTGAGTTAACTGAAAATCAATTTGGGAAACGTGTGAAGGTACTTCGCTCAGACAGAGGTGGAGAATTTTGTGGAAGAAATATGCAAAATTACCTCAGAAGCAAGGGAATCATACATCAGTTAACAGCTCCTTATACTCCTGAACAAAATGGAGTAGCGGAGAGAAAGAATCGTAGTTTGATGGAGATGGCAAGAAGTATGTTATTTGATGCATCTTTGCACTATAAATATTGGGGTGAGGCTGTAAACACAGCAAATTATATGCAGAATCGTTTACCCTCTAATGCCATTTCATCGACATCTTACGAGCAATGGTTTGGTAAGAAACCAATTTTGAATAATATTAGAATTTTTGGATCTATTGCATATGCACATGTAAATAAACAAAAACGACATAAATTAAATAATGTATCTAAAAAATTTCATTTGGTTGGTTATTGTGAGGAATCCAAAGCATATCGTCTATTAGATAAAAACACTAACGAAATTTTTATAAATAGAGATGTTGAATTTATTGAAACAAAAGATAATTTTCAAGATATTTCCCCGAAGGAAGATTCATCAAAACAAGTAGAAACAGAAGTCTGTTTAAATTTTGATACAAAATTAGAAGATGAAGCAAATGAAGAAAATACAGAAGAAATCATTGCGCCAAATTCGGAGGATGAAGAACTTCAAAATTATGAATCGGCAGGAAGGGATATTTCAAGTTTGTCAGCAGAAGAAATGGAAATTCCACGAAGAGTATCGTCAAGATCCACCAAAGGAGTACCACCTCAATTTTATGGAATGAAGGTAATTGAACCAAACGAACCTTCTTCTTATAAGGAAGCAATTTCAAGGTCGGATAGAGAGTTGTGGAAGGCGGCTATGAACGAAGAAATGACATCGATGTACGAGAACAAAACATGGGAACTTGTTGAAATGCTGAAGAATAGAAAACTAGTTGGATGCAAATGGGTTTATAAGCTGAAAAATAATGCTTATGGAGAACAAAAATACAAAGCTAGATTAGTAGCGAAAGGTTTTTCTCAGAAATTTGGAGAGGACTACGATCAAATTTTTGCACCAGTTGTCAAACAAACCACATTGAGAACTCTTTTAGCTGTTGCAACATTCAAAGAGATGATTCTACATCATGTGGATATAAAAACAGCATTTTTGAATGGTGAGTTGGACACAGAAATTTATATAAAACAACCAGAAGGGTTTGTAGTTCCTGGAAAAGAAAAGCTTGTATGTAAATTAAATCGTAGTATTTATGGTCTTAAACAAGCAGCTCGTTGTTGGAATCAGAGAATTAATGACGTTCTAATTAATCTCGGATTCAGAAGGGGAGTTGCTGATACATGTTTATATACAAAAATAATTAATGGAGATTTAATTTATATTCTTATATATGTTGATGATATAATTATAGCAAGTAAAAATAACTTTCAAATTGAAGAAATAATTCAAGATTTGAAATTAGAATTTAAAATTACGGATTTAGGAAATATAAAATTATATCTAGGAATTCAGATAGATCGAATAAATGGAATTTATTATATGAATCAAGAGAATTATATTAACGAATTGTTAAACGAATTTGGACTTGAAGATTCAAAAATATCAAAAATACCACTCGATCCAGGATATTTCAAGGATTCTTCAGAAGAAATAATTCTTGAAGATAATAATGAATATCGCAAAGCAATAGGGTCATTATTGTATTTGGCTGGAAATACCCGTCCGGATATATCTGCAGCAGTTTCAATTCTTTCAAGGAAAGTAAGCAAGCCATCACAAAAGGATTGGATTGAAGTTAAGAGGGTCTTCAAATATTTAAAAGGAACCAAGAACTTGAAGCTGTGTGTTGGTTCGAAACAAAATTTAAATTTAATTGGGTATGCAGACGCAGACTGGGCAGGAGATAGCAACGATAGAAAGTCAACAAGTGGATACGTCTTCAAGCTTGGTGGTGCAACAATCAGTTACGCAAGTAGGAAGCAGACAAATGTTACACTTTCTTCAACTGAAGCTGAGTTTGTGGCATTAGCCGAAGCATCGCAAGAAGCCTTATGGATTATGCAACTTTTAAAAGACATGCACGTTGAAGGAATTTCACCTGTAATATTCGAGGACAATCAAAGCTGTATTAAAATATTAGAACAAGATAAAATTAATCCAAGAAGCAAGCCCATAGATGTGAAATATTTCTTTACAAGAGATTTAATGAAATATGGTCGCATAAATTATAAATATTGTAGTACAGAAGATATGTTAGCTGATATTTTTACAAAGCCTCTATTAAATGTTAAAATATGTAAATTTAGATTTTTAATAGGACTTGTAAATAATTTGTAAAAACGTTTTGTATTGAGAAGGGGTGTTGAATAAGTACAATACCAAAATGTACTTTGCAAAATAATATCAACTGTTCATGTTCAAATCTAGTTTTTAAAAAATGTATGTACTCAAATATTTTTCATTCCCAAAATAAATTTCATTCGAGAAACACTGTGTTATTAAATTCTGTTAATAAACCAGTCAGCCCACGCTCTCTATTTATTCCAAAGCTTCTATCGAATGTTAAACGTGAAGCCGACGAAATTATGGTAGGAAATTAAAGAAATCCATTAACATCATCTCAGCAGCCATTCGTGAATGAATGAATGAAGGTAATAGTGGCAAAATTTCACAAATTAAATAACAACAATATCCTGACATTCCCATGAAAAATGAGAAATTGGTCTCCCAAAAAACTTATGGAAATAGAATAAAGAAATAACAAAGCGAATACAAAGTAAATAAACACCGAAGAACAAACCTCAGACAATGAAGAAACCCAGCAGACAGATATAAATACAGACATAGGGAATAAGATAGATAGAGACAAAAACGAGACAGAGACAACAGCAGGAGGAGATTATGCGTTCCTTGTAAGGCAATTAATTTAATTTTTAAAGAAAAAATTAAAAACAATAAGAGAAACTCAACGACAGAAACATAGAAAGAAAGATAACTAGCGCACCGGGGTCGGTTCGCTCCCCCGGTTTGCCTGGTCCACCCAGGCAAAAACCGTTAACTTCGGCCAGGCCAAAGTTTACATACCCTACACCCTGCATACAACATTTATTAAAGGAAAACTAGCGCACCGGTTTGCCTGGTCCACCCAGGCAAAAATTCTTAACTTAAGTGGATCCTTTCGTTCTGCAAATATTTTTGTCAATAAGCGGAATAAGAGAAAGCCTACGTCCAATATATTTTCCTCTTCTTTTCGACATATGTTCAAATCAGCCATAATTATTATCGAATTTTTATTCCATTGTATTCATTCATTCAATATGTGGATATTCTATATAAAATGTTTACTTGAGGTGAGTGTGTCTATTGGCTGATATTTAGAATGTAAGGTCGTATTAGAGTACTTTATCACACACAAAATTTAGTCTCGATATTGATATATATATACATTGACATTGATATATATATATATATATTGATCACCAGATATCTCATATAAACCATTTGCTTTATATGGGAGGTGGGTGTGTCCATTGGGCGATGTTATCCATTTTTGGATTGTAAACTCGAGACGGTGGTACATGATTACACACAAAATTTGTAGCAATCATTTGGAACAATTTTACTTTACCACACCCACGTCAAAAAGAAAAAATTTTTTTTTTCCAAAAAGGGCCAAAATAACGAAAATTTACAACAACAAAATATGGCGGCGGACTCATTTGGTTTGGCCATAAAGTGAGGTCAAAGGTCAAATTAATGATTTTTTCAAATATCCACCAAATCCACAAATATTACACGATCGGGCAATACTATATATCAAATTAAAGGTAATTAAAAATACTACAAAAAAGTTATAAATAATAAAAATAATACAAAAAAATAAATATTTTTTAGGTTAAATAATTTTTTTTACTTAATAAACCATATCTTTTATATATATTTTCTGAAAGCTGACTCAATAACCTTCAAAACGGTAGTACATTATGTATACTTTACTCTTATTTACATACCAAATTATATAATATTTGTGGATTTGGTGACTATTTGAAAAAATCATTAATTTGACCTTTGACATCACTTTATGGCCAAACCAAATGAGTCCGCCCCAACTTTTTGACATATAAATTATAGTATTTGGCGCTGGGTGTGGTAAAGTAAAATTATGCCTTTCATTTCGATATATACCATAGTTCACAGCAAAAGGTTTATATGGGATATCTGCCATATAAACCTTTTGCTTTATATGGGAGGTGGGCGGTTCCATTAGGCGATATTATCCGATTTTGGCATGTTAACTCGTAGCAGTAGTACATGATCACACACAAAATTTTATCTCGATATATACCATAGTTCACCAGATATCCAATATAAACCTTTTGCTTTATATGGGAGGTGGGCGTGTCCGTTGACCGATTTCGCCCATTTTTACATACAAGTAGCTTATTAATATAGAAATACTAAATCCATAAATTTCAAGTCAGTATCTCTTACCGTTTCTTCAGAAAATCGATTTCCACAGACAGACAGACTGACATAGCTAAATCGATTCAGGACGTGACACTGATCAAGAATATATATACTTTTCCATACCTACCACCTCTCCTTTAATGCGTTACAAACGGAAGGACAAAATGAATATACCCTTACCCACAGGGTGTAGGGTATAAAAACAGTGAGAAAGATAGGGAGAGTGAGATGGACAAAATATTTTGAGATTGTGAAGGATACAGATTGAGTTGCAAACAAAACAAGAGAGAGAAAGACAATATTTCCGTGTCATTTCTCTGTGGACAGTGGATTGAGTTGTGTTTGTTATGAGAGACATAAATATTTGTAGAGAAAACTTGGGGATTGTTGGACATGTTGGTCAACACAGACATACTCACACGAAAGCATGGTTTCATACACACTCAAATTAAAGTTTTGGAGTGACAGAGGGAGATCAAATTACGGGGAATATGAATGATAAGGAATATTTATTGGCTAAACAGTCGTGGAGAGGACAAGAGGTCAAGTTAGATACAGAGAAAGGGCGGAAGAGTTTAAAAATTTTATATAAACTTTCCGGGAAAACATCAAAGATAATTAAATATATTTTTCATCTTGTTCCTTCTAAATTCTTGGTAAGAATGTTCTATATTGAGCTTGAATTCCTTTATAGAGCATTGTCTGCGATTAACAAGAGTGAAAATAGCTTGCTTAATCCATCCATGATCTCGACCTGACTTACAATGTCAGGAGCCATTATAATAATAATCTGTTATTCGCACATTTCTTCCTACGCAAGTCAAGTATTTTTCGAAGTTGCTGGCGGCAAAATCCAACACCCACGATCCAAAATCCACTTTTTATCATCAAGCTTAAATAATCCACCTCAAACCAATACAACAATGTTATTTACGGCCTTCCCTTGAACGACCACCTAAGAGAAAGGAGAGGAGAGAGAATGGTGAAAAGACAAGTCAAAGAGGACAGCCATAGAAGTGGTTGAGGTGTTACCATCATACACAAATATGAACTTCACTTATACTAACAACAACTGCAATAACAGCACCAACAACAACTGCGGAAATTCTCTTGGAAGCAAAAATGAGGTGAGGTGTTACCATCATACACAAATATGAACTTCACTTATACTAACAACAACTGCAATAACAGCACCAACAACAACTGCGGAAATTCTCTTGGAAGCAAAAATATGAAGGAGGCCAAAGGTGATGCTCGCAAACGAGAGCTTCGGACCAAGTACAATAACAACTGAAAAATAACAACAATCCAGAGCGACAGAAACAACAAAACCGAATAGCAACAACTTTTGCAATGACTAGAAGTAGTAAAAGAATAAACAAATATTTTAGATCAAAAATACAGCAAACTTAATTTAAAAAACACATTTTTTTAGTGGTCTCAAATATTATAAACTAGTACATGCTCGCTGCATCGCAGCGACCAAGTACCTTATAGTAACGCTGTTTCGCAGCGGATCCATGTTTAGGGATTTTATGGATTAAAAGCAAACAATTATAACCACTGCTCTACCGAAGAACTATTTTTGCAAAAATTATAAAAAATCATTCAAGTAAAAAAAAATTGGGGTCTGGTAGTGCATTTAGATCCAACTGAAGTGAAGAGAGTTACAGCGATTTAGAAAATCGAAAAAAAAAAATATATTCTTGATCGGTCATGATTTTTAGCACAATCCTTAATACCCTACATTATCTACTATTATTTTAATTCATTTTAATTTGTTGTGCCAGTTGACATTTTCGAAATTTTTAGGCGTATACATAATTTTTTTGTATTGATTTTCATTCATTCACATGCCAAATTTAAAAAATAAACATAAACATAAACATCAATATTTTGTGGGTCCATTATTGATTATAGTCCGCCATTTTTCCATTTTCCGCCATTAAGATCTACAAATCAAATTTGAACTAATTTCAGACTAATATTAACCTTATAATTTCAGTAGAATGAAAAGGAAATCTATAAAAAAACTTACAATGGATGAGCTAATAAAAAAGTCGTTAATTTGTACATATAGTTTGTTTTTATATTTTCTAATTTCATATACAAAAACGACAAAATTTTTGAATTCTATATGCAATGAAGCGAAGTAAAACCATCAAATTATTTGATGGTGTCTTCGAAGGATCCAGGAGCAGGCCATTCTTCCAATATCACAGGTGATATCATTAAAAATCGCAATTGATGCCAATAAGATATCCTCTGAAGGTTCAAAAATGAGAATATCATAAGTGGGAACAGTTGAGAAAGTGAAACAAAATGACTTACATGCATGCATATTGAATGAAGGAAATTAAAACCATCAAAGTTATTTGAAGGTGTCTCCGAAGTATCCAGCAGCAGGCACGGCTCTCAATAACACTGGTGATATCGTTATAAGTCGCAAGCGATCCCAATAAGATATCCTGTGATAGTTCAAAAATGACAATATCGCAAGGTGGGAACAGTTGAGAAAGAGAATCAGAATAACTTACATGTGTTATTTAAGGAATGAACTTAGAACCATTAAAATTATTTAAAGGTATTTTCGAAGGATCCAATCTTGTCCATCCTGTCGAAGGTAGAAAACTAAATAAAAAGTAGGAACAGATACGAAAATAGACATAAAACTCTTCCATTCGGTATTGGTTGAGTGAGAACAGATATGAAAATTAATACAAATTCTTACATTCGGTTTTGATTGAAGATATAATATATAATGCACGATTTAAGAAGAGTTAGACTTTTTTTTTATATCCTGCGAAAACACCGGAAATGATGCAGTCCACAATAATTGGAAGCGTATCCGCACTGGAATTATTATGATAAATGACATCGATTTTGTATTCAATATTCCTGTCAGAGACAAAGAAACAATTTTTAAAAAATTAATGATTACAAAAAATATTGAAGAAAAACAAAAATACGTACATTGTAGTCAATCGAAGGCACTGGCTATAAAATTGTGGACTCAGGATTTGGGTAATTTGCATATTTTCATGTTGAATTTAGTACGCTTATACTTATGCGTATATTATTTAGTACGCTTTTGTAAACAACATTAGTTGTCTTTCCATTGGGTGCGAAAATGTACAAATTTTTGCCACTTGGAACTCGTGAACAGGCAACAACAGAGTTGACCATGAGAGAAACATGATGTTTCCAGATGTATGCCAGCAATTTTCAGTGTTTGCCCCTGCGATTATTGATGGTTATCGCAAACGCTAATTTTAACAAATCTGTTAGTATAAGAGGAATACGCGGTATAAAGACCTCCTCTCCTTTCGCTGATCCTGTCAATATTGTTGCTCCGATAAGACTGCGTCTGAAATGGATCACACGTAGTCGTATCCGGGCTTGGGCGCATTGAGGTTACGCATAAGTATAACTGGTACACCTATTTTGAGTTCCAATTTGTGCGGCGGAGTTACTGGAGTTAAGGAATTCGGTAGGATGGTGCAATGTTCTTCCTCCATAACACTGTTCACCGAGTTATAAATTGTAGATTCGCCATTACCCTTGCTCAAAATTTTGTAATATATGTCTGTGACAATATTAGTTTAATATTTTGGACCTAATGCTCTTTCGCACAGCCAGTTTTCATTTGCCATGTTCACATTTATTGCCGGGTAAACTCTGGATATAAGGTCTTCTTCTGAAAATACCAAATTGCAAAAATCTTTTTGGAACGATATTTCACCATTTTCGTCTGCCAGAACTTGACCATTTCCAATTTTTATACCCTACACCCTTTGGGTAAGGGTAATATTCATTTGTCCTTCCGTTTGTAACGCATTAAAGGAGAAGTCGTAAGTATGGAAAAGTATATATTCTTGATCAGCGTCACCTCCTGAAAGGATTTAGCTATGTCCGTCTGTCTGTCTGTCTGTCTGTAGAAATAGATTTTGTGAAGAAAAGGTAAGAGATACTGACTTCAAATTTAGGATTTAGTGTTTTTATATTAATAAGCTACTTGTATGTAAAAATGGGCGACGGACACGCCCACCTCCCATATAAAGCAAAAGGTTTATATGGCATATCTGGTGAACTATGGTATATATCGGGATGAAATTTTGTGTGTGATCATGTATCACCGATACAACATGCGAAAAATAGACTAGCGCACCGGGTTTGCCTGGTCCACCCAGGCAAAATCTGTTAACTTCGGCCAGGCCGAAGTTTACATACCCTACACCCTGCATACAACGTTTATTAAAGGAAAAAGAGTGAATTTCTATCAATAATTAGTGAAAACGCATCATTACACTTCTATGCTATTAACTCCATCGTGCGATTTTCACAACTGTGGCCTCTTTCAAAGAGAAATTATATATTGGAAGCTATATTCGTATTCCAAACACGATTATACCCTTTTTTGTGTCGATTGTCTAATCTATGAATAAGAGTGAAGTTAGGAATCTTATAGGGGCCCATGTTTCTACAAAACGAAGTAGTTCGGGTGTTTGCAGCATTGTGCCATTGCTAATATCTTGAAAGTGCGCATTAAAGCTCTGCAATTTATGGAAGAATAATTGAATCGATAATTTTTTGTTGCTTTTCCTATTTTAGATGTTCATTTCAATGCAGACAAAATCTGATTCAACAACAGACTTGGGAGGGTAGAAATTTTCAACAATATAAAGTCCAGAAGTACTTGCTGCGCTACTATAAGCAACATATAGTGCCGCGTGACTGATTCCACTTTGAAGATGAACAGCCATTTGGAAATATGTAGCTCCCTGACTTTTGTGGATTGTGATCCCATCAGCAGGGATTGTATTCTCTCAATCGTCACCTGCTCATTACGTTTATATTGAAAAGAAATAATCAATTTTTATGGGCGTCCATTGAGGTTCAGTTGGATGTGGTCTCTTTCTTCTTGGATTCACTCCCACCTTTCATCAGCTAATAACATCCATAAAGTAGTTGGATTTCTTGTAGATCTACGATTTTGTATGGAAGGTGCTCGTGTCCTATAAGAGATATTTTCCATTTGATTCTTGGGAACTCTTAGTAGCAATATTTAATCTAATAACTGTCTATATGGTTTACCATATCCAACATTGAGCTGTAGCTTTTGAGCTGAGCTGTAGCTTGTCAATTTTTAGCATGTAAACTGGTATCGGTGGTACATGATCAGACGCAAAAATTCATCTCTATATATACCATAGTTTATCATATATACCATATTCAACTTTTGCGTTATATGGGAGGGCGATGTTATCCATTTTTGACTTGTAAACTCGTATGAGTGGAACATGACCACACACAAAACTTTATCTCGATATATACCATAGTTCACCAGATATCCCATATAAACCTTTTGCTTTATATGGGAGGTGGGCGTGTCCGATGGGCGATGTTTTCCATTTTTGCCTTTTAAACTCGTATCAGTGGAACATGATTACGCACAAAATTTCATCTCGATATATACCATAGTTCACCAGATATCCCATATAAACCTTTTGCTTTATATGGGAGGTGGGCGTGTCCGATGGGCGATGTTTTCCATTTTTGTCTTTTAAACTCGTATCAGTGGAACATGATCACACACAAAATTTCATCTCGATATATACCATAGTTCACCAGATATCCCATATAAACCTTTTGCTTTATATGGGAGGTGGGCGTGTCCGTTGACCGATTACGCCCATTTTTACATACAAGTAGCTTATTAATATAGAAATACTAAATCCAAAATTTCAAGTCAGTATCTCTTACCGTTTCTTCACAAAATCTATTTCCACAGACAGACACACAGACACACAGACAGACGGACAGACAGACAGACGGACATAGGGAGGTGACGCTGATCAAGAATATATATACTTTTCCATACCTACGACCTCTCCTTTAATGCGTTACAAACGGAAGGACAAAATGAATATACCCTTACCCACAGGGTGTAGGGTATAAAAACATCGCTCAATGAACACGCCTCCCTCCCATATAAAGCAAATGTTCAATTTGGGATATCTGGTGAACTATTTAATATATCG
The DNA here is from genome assembly GCA_017309665.1 of Coelopa frigida. NCBI lineage: Eukaryota > Metazoa > Arthropoda > Insecta > Diptera > Coelopidae > Coelopa > Coelopa frigida. Next base: position 8,838 of record JAFDUT010000066.1, on the reverse strand, counting down.
ATATGATATTTTGTGTATGATAATTTATCAGAGATACGAGTTTACATGCCAAAAAGGGAAAAGATCGCCCAACTGACAAGCTACAGTTCAGCTCAAAAGCTACAGCTTAATGTTGGATACATGGTAAACCATATAGACAGTTATTAGATTAAATATTGCCACTAAGAGTTCCCAAGAATCAAATGAAAAGGACACGAGCACCTTCCATACAAAATCGTAGATCTTCAAGAACTCCAACTACTTTATGTATGTTATTTCCTGATGAAAGTGTGGGAGTGAATGCAAGAAGAAAGAGACCACATCCAAATGAACCTCAATGGACGCCAATAAAAAATTGATTATATACTTTCAATATAAACGTAATGAGCAGGTGACGATTGAGAGAATAGAATTTTCAATTGAACCTGCTGAAGGGATCACAATCCACAAAAGTCAGGTAGCTACATATTTCCAAATGGCTGTTCATCTTCGAAGTGGAATCAGTCGCGCGGCACTATATGTTGCTTATAGTAGCGCAGCAAGTACTTCTGGACTTTATATTGTTCGAAATTTCAATCCTCTTTTGTTGAATCAGATTTTGTCTCCATTGAAATGAACATCTAAAATCGGAAAAGCGACTAAAGGCAAATTATGATTTTATGGCACACAAAAAATCATCGATTCAATTATTCTTCTATAAATTGCAGAGCTTAAATGCGAACTTCCAAGATATTACCAATGGCACAATTCTTCAAACATCAGAACTTCTACGTTTTGTGGAAACATGGGCCCTTTCAAAAGAACACTATAATATTCCTAACTCACTCTTATTCATAGATTAAATAGTTCTAAAGACAATCGCCGCAAAAAGGGAATAATGGTTTTTGGAAAACGAATATAGCTTCAAATATATAATTTCTCTTTGAAAGAGACCACAGTTGTGAAAATCGCACGATGGATTTAATAGCATTGAAGTGTGAAATTCACTTTTTTTCCTTTAATAAACGTTGTATGCAGGGTGTAGGGTATGTAAATTTCGGCCTGGCCGAAGTTAACAGATTTTGCCTGGGTGGACCAGGCAAACCGTTAACAGTTAACAGTTCAGAAGCTTGTTTTCCAGCTACTGCGTCATTATGCATGTGCACTCTCATATTAGTGGTCAAGCTCATCTTGGTTACATTATTCCATAAACGCGATGACTTCAAGCAAGCATTTATTTCATCCTCTGGTGTTTCTTTTGGTATGACAGGTAATGTTTAGCGAAAATCTCCTGCCAGGAGAACTATCATACCACCCATAAGTGAAGGGCAACTCCTGATGTCCTGCAGACTAAGGTTAAGTGCCTCAATTACATGCTTATGAGACATCGTGCAGTCATCCCATACTAATAATTTGCACTTCTGTAATAAAATTCCTTGGCCGCTACTTTTGCTTATATTGCAAGTTTAATTTTGTGCTAAATTTAAGGGCAATTTTAAGGTATAGTGTGCAGTCCGACCACCACTTAGGAGAGTAGCAGCTATGCCTGAGGAAGAAACTGCTACGACGACATTCAAATTTTTTCGAGAAGAAGATTCAAGAGTAATGTTTTGCTGGTGCCACCTGGTGCATCTAAAAAGAACAGAGCGCCTTGTTCTTTCTTTATTTGAGTTAAAACCTGCTCAAAAATAATTATTTGTTTTGAGAGCAGATTAGGCCTAAATCTCCGAGATTTGAGCATTTAGAGTTGGAATGTCATAATTTAACTCTCTCGACAACTCGTCGGAAGCAGCTTCCAAACGGTCATGTTTAGGAATACCAAATTTGCCTAAATCTTTACAACCATTGACACAACAGAATTTTCAATTATGATCAGATACGTTAAAAATTGCTTCACCGAACGAAACGTCGGCATTGCTGATTTGTTTTCTTCGAAGAATATCTTCCGACAAATCATTCTTATAGCGCTGCCAGAGTTCTTGAGGATTAGAGAGTCCACACATAGTAATTAAAATGGCGAATAGATCTCTAAGTTTGTATGGAAAGGAACATAATACTGCCTCTTGCATGGCTAAGTCCCACTGTTCATCATATTCCATCAAACCTAGTGACTCACAGGCTTCTCTGTATGTCTCACATATGACATTTTTGAGGTCAGCAAAAAAGGTCGGCCCTTTTACGTTGTGCAACAACATTCGCAGGCAATAGCATTCCAAATTGCTAACATGCACGGTATAAACTCGACCAAGAGAATCTCCGGCTCTAATTCCTGGCCAATTCTCAACAATTGTGCCACATTTTCGTCTAGTCCACTCTTTCTGGGATGTTTTCCATATATAATATCGAGGCACGTCAGGATAAAATTGCGTTTTTGCAAAATCGTCGGTTCTACATAAATCGAAAAATGCTGTCATTGTGGTCTTATTCCAATGTTTTTGAACAAGCATTTTTTGTCCATAACTGTATTTCGAGCATATATTTTATATTTTACATATGATTTATTTTTTCCACAAAAATAATTTTTCGAGGAATTGTGGTCGTATGCCAATCACTGGCACGAATTCCTTGATATCTTCGGCAGACAAATATTTGAGACGGTCGAGAGTTTTTTCCCATTTATCCAAAATTTCTACTAAAACACTCACCTTCGAATTTTAAATTTTAACTTAAATTATTTAATATTAAACAATTGAACAATTATAGTCACACAAAAGCACACGCGCTCACGAAAATGATTTCTTGAAATAAGTACAGTTGAAATTTGAACAGAGTTGTATTTTAAAATGAGAATACAATGTGTCCGCTTTTTCACTACTTCACTCCGTCACATAATTATATTAATTCACGACTATTTAAAAACTTCAATAATAGTATGTACACAATGAGAAGCTTCGCGCATTATGTATTGGCATTTAAATGTATGATATCTGGCATTTATAAAATAAATTTATTGGATTTTGAATATTCCGCAATAAAAAGATAGTATTTAATTGTAGTATATTCAATTAGAAGTATACTTTCGTATCGAAAAAATGCCAAAATATGTAGTTTTACAACACAGTCATCTTTGTTCTATGACGAATGGTTTTATTCAGAATTGCTCGGTTCTTCTCAGTTACCGATCGGGATTTTTTGTGTATACCAACTAGTTTTTTTTAACATGATTCCTTTCATTTCAAACATGCTTGATTTGAAAATTATTTGCTTAAAATCGAGTAAACATGAAATTTTTAAACACGAAAAATCAAACACGATTCTGTTTAAAAATTTCGTGTTACTATTGGCTCAGTGTATGGGCCTTGAAGGTTTTTGACAACAATGGGGAATACGGCACTATCCACGAATTGTCAATAACCACGTCCTGTTTTGAGCCTTGTACTTTAATATTAGCATTATGCCTCGGTGACTGCTCTGCAGCTATACAAGAGATAGCCTTGATCATTATGCTGAGTCTCTTTAAGTAGAGCTTTGGGATATTTCTTGGTGCATTTTCCATTTTTCATACATGGCGATCCTAGATTAAGATAGACGCATGGACCATAAACCATATTTTTCACGATAATATCGTGTAGCTCTTTATCTTCAGCCGGATTTGGTATTTCTGCCGAAATGATGCTGTCTATTTGATTTGGGTGTATATATTTTTGAGCCAAAGTAAGATATGGACATGCGGCAACTCTCGTTTTTGCCATTTGATCGAGTACATAAAGCACTGATGTGGCCCAAATACCATGCCTCTGGTGAGAATAGCTACGAATTTTTTAACCTTTTGGCGAAACACACGTGCGATAAGATCGTGCCTATCAATGACTTTTTGACCGGGCATCAACTCATCAGTTAACTCTTTCCACGATGGATTGCACGTAAACGTTATAAAGAGATCAGGTCTGCCGTATGCTCGTACATATGAAAACGCATCTTGCGTATATTCATGTAAATATCGAGAACTGTTAATGAATGAAGATAGCAAAATAACCATCTGGCCTAAATTATTAGGATTAACATTTGCATCGTTATGAATAGCGTCTTGCAAATGTATATACGATTCTGCCTCAATTTGGTTTGGTTCGGAGAAATATATCTCAAACGCTCGCTTTCCACTTTAACATACATATCAACCAAAAAATTTATGAAACAGTTGCTTGCATCGCAACAATATGTTAAAGTTGTTCCGACGCGCCATCATATGGAAAGCATAAAAGTCCATGCATGATACTGTTTTATTACACACATAAGCTCTTGTGGTTGGATTCACTTGTGGAATTTTAATATGGTAACCTTCTTGTCCAGCCCAAAAGATCAAAGGGTATTTAAGCGCATCATAGAATCGATGACTATCAGACACCTTTTTTAAATGCAAAAACCACATAAGGATAAGCCACAATTACATTTTTTTAAATAAACCAAATTCAAAAAAATGTGACAGCCCATATTAACATAAACATTAATATAAAACTGGATAAAAAATCTTCAAAATATTTTCGATTAGTTTGTGTACGTTATTTCCTACAGCTTGACTTGAGTTTACTTAACCACATTTACTTAATTATTTGTCTAAGGGTGTTTAACAATAAAACAACAAATAGTAATTTAAAGTTGTATGCATTTTTAGTTTTGTAAAAATGGTAGCTTTGAAGATATTTCATATAGTAAATTAAACATATTTTATTAATATCTTGCTGAAACATGTATTGTTTAAATTTGGAGTTATTTTTAATGGAACTGTATTCAACACATTTTGGCAAGAAATTCGATAGGCGGAAAAGTGGTATATATATGATGAAGCAGTTTATGATTATTATTATGTTTGTAACAGACGGTGCGATTAACAGAGCGAGAAACCGCGTTTTTGCTTTCAAACAGTTGTGTCACAGCGTGTGGAATTAAAACATGGAGTACATAGACATATTTAAAGAAATTTTACAATTTACACATTTTCTAGGGCCGGAGATCTGTGACTAATTGCAAAAAGTGCAATGAGATATCTGGTGAACTATTTCATATATCGAGATGAAATTTTGTGTGTGATCATGCACCACCGATACGAGATCGCCCATCTGACAAGCTCAATATTGGAAATATGGTATACCATATAGACAGTTATTAAATTAAATATTGCTATATAGAGTTCCCAAGAATCAAATGGAAAAGATCTCTTATAGGTACGAGCATCCATCCATCTTCGAAGTGGAATCCGTCGCGCGGCACTATACGTTGCTTATAGTAGCGCAGCAAGTACTTCTGGACTTTATATTGTTGGAAATTTCAACCCTCCCAAGTCTTTTGTTGAATCAGTTTGTGTCTCCATTGAAATGAACACCTAAAATCGAAAAAGCAACTAAAGGCACATTATGATTTTATGGCACACAAAGAGACCACAGTTGTGAAAATCGCTTCTATTGTCTGTTTGCACCTTTAGAACGTTGGGAGAAAATATTTTTCAAAATTGGTTCAATATTGTGTTATTAGCGCATCAATTTTTACCGAAACAAATAATTTCCTTTGATCTGTACAAATAACAAAAAATCTCTCGATGGAATCCAAAGTAACATAGCTTAGCCATAACAAAACAGAATTACGAAAAAAAAAAAAAAAAATACGAAAAAAATATTTTCGAAATCAAAATTTATTTAATGTAAAATGTACATCTCGAAATCGCTTGATTGCAAAAATTCGGTACTATACGTTTGGTCCATTTTTGTTTTGATGACTTCAGTAAACATCATTCTATGTGAAGAAAAGATTAGGCTTCGAAATTTGTTATGCTATTATTTGTAAATACCGCGCAACGAATACTTCTGTAAGACACTGCATGTCTCTTTTTCTATCTAAATCTGTATATTTGTTCTTTTTTGGCAATTTGAATTCGAAAACTTTCAAAGGTTTTTTTGAAAGTAGCAATGAAAATTGCTGATTAATAATTTTATCTCTGAACTATGTCTTGATTTACCTTTCGCGGAAAAATGATTAAAAATAAAAACGACGAAGTGAGTGCGGTGCTTGTCTCGAACAAAGTGAACGATCTTTAATTTCTCAAACTTCACGAAGTGCAATTCAGTACTTTATGCTGCAACTACATAAAAAAAGATGGCTGTGTTGAGTGAAAAGAGCGCGAACTACAACGCGACTTGTCAGACAACGAAGCTTACAATTTACAATAGTTTTACAATTGCAGTTCACAATAGACTTAGAATTAGATTTAGAATAATTAGATTAAGTTGAAATTCACAATAGTTAATTAATACATAAGTAGTAATAAGTAAGTAATTCAATTAACTAGTTCATAATTTACAATATAATTTTATAATTCAATAGTACAATTTCATATTTAACCCTAGGATGGGCAACACACTCGGAGGCGCTAACATAACCTACTGGGCCTGAAGAGGCCCATGCGAATAAATCGAGAGTTTGTACCTTTTATTGCTTCCTATTGCGTAGATATGTGAGCTATTAATATCCTACGATATCTTATATATGATCTCTTATATATTGTATATATTTTTGGCATATATTTGTGCATAGTTAGTCCTCCCGAAAAAGATAATATGAAAGGATGATAGTACAAAAATATTTTTTTTTAGTTTTATTTATTAATCTAAATATTCATAAGTATATATAAGAAAATGAAATAAAACTATAAATTCGGACTACACTATAAATTCGGAGAACAGTCATTTCATATAGCATATGTTCTAAGTGTGCTATGTAAAACACCTGATCCTGCAGTTAATGTAATCAGACACAGCAGCGTAAAAAAACGAACAAAGAATCACAAAGACGTTAACGATGATTTCATGAAACCGAATTAAGCGATTTCGTCACAGTTATCTCAAGATTTTTTAAATCAACCTCCAACCGTTTGGGATGAGCTCGACGACTACAAAGAATCTGGAAAAATTGTCCAGAAGTTGAGAGTGGTGAAAGATACGGCAGAAAGAGGAGTGAAGATGGTCCAAGACTCCAGAGGTCTAAGAACGAGAGTCTCTGCCGGAATGAAGAGGAGTTTCAAAATGTATTATTAGTCATCGCCAAGTACAAGAAGCAATTTCCACAAGCGAGAAGAACCAAATGGTCTAACTTTTATATAACTTTTGGTATATCTTTCATAGCATCAATAGCAGTATTTAATACATGAAATCCCATTTTGATGAGTTTTTTGGATGGGGACACCCAGAAGGGAGACTGATAGGTCGGTATGAATGGGTGAAATGTTTGTGAGTTTGAAAAATAATAGGACCTGGTAATACATTTGACCCTCTACGAGTCTTCCCGGAGAAGCTATGAACGATTTATGTGAAAAGTTTCCAAAAATGGACCACTTTGCGCCCGATGCGCTACGTTTTACCCCCTTCGGATCAGGAAAAAAATTTGGCTCAATCATATTTTTACCGAACCTAACCAAATTTGAAAGTGCAAGCTATCAATATCTAAATAACGCGCACTAAAATCAGGCTAAAGACACATATATGTGGACTGGGCCTACTCAGGCCCAGTAGGTATCTTTCGATGTTGACACAGTAAAAAAAAATTTTTCTTCTACCAACTAATCCCGATTGACTCGATTTTTTTTCTGTACTCAGGAAGCATAGCGGCAAGAAGTCATGGAATATCAGATCGATTAATAAGAAACAAAAAAAATATCATGTTAAAACTCAAAATGGGCCCTCATCAGGCCCAGTTGCCCATTCCTAGGGTTAATCATAAGTGTAGCGATTTGACACCGCCCACATTGAAGCGCTGTGCGACTTCAATCATCTGGAAGAATCGCCAGCTTATGTACTGGCCTTCGATAAGTGCCGACTCTGGTTAGCGACTCGAACTTTTCCATCCTTGCCCTCTTCCACTGCTACGACGCGTCCGGTCAACCACTGCTGGGGCGGAATATTGTCGTCGTGTATAATGACGAGACGACCGATTGCCAGATTGGGTTGCTCTGTTGTCCATTTTTTTCCGGGGTTGTAGACTCAGGACGTAATCGTTCGACCACGCTCGCTAAAACCTCTGCTTGAGAGCGCATAATAGCCTCCACCTCTTCAAGCAGGGCAATTTGCTGTCTGTTACGTCTGGCACGTATTCTGGCGGCAGCGAACGCAGAGTTCCTCCGATGAGCAGGTGCGCAGGAGTTAGAGCCTCGCCGTCGTTCGGATCCTGGCTCATTGGAGCGATGGGTCTCGAATTGAGCACCGCCTCCACGTCGATGAGAACCGTGTTCAGCTCCTCCATTGTGAGTAACGCACTGCCGACCGTCCTGATGAGTTGATTTTTTGCGCACTTCACCGCCGCTTCCCAGAGTCCTCCGAAGTGCGGGGCCCTTGGCGGTATGAAGGCAAACTCGATGCCCTGCTCTGCCGTGAAAAATTCGACCTTCGCCTGTTGCCTCTTGAACTCTTCTTGAAGATCCTGAAGCTTCCTGTCCGCGCCGACGAAATTGGTTGCGTTGTCGCATATATCTTCGCTGGGCGTCCTCGCCTTCCGACGAAGCTTTTGAGAACGTAAATGAAACAATCAGTAGTTTAGGTCGCCTACAAGTTCTAAATGAACGGCTTTAGAAGCGAAACACACGAAAACTGCAATGTACATTTTAACAGGGGGTCTACCACGAATTCTTAACGTGGTGTAAACAGGACCGCAAAAATCAACACCACAGATCAAGAAAGGGCGCATCGCTTTCAATCGATCTGCGGGTAAATTACCCATTATTTGCGAGAGTAATTTAGGTTTATATCGAAAGCAATGTACGCAGTTTCTTACGGTTCTGCTGCATTCTTCTCGAGCATTAATCAACCAAATTTGCTGACGAAGAAGGGATACCAAGGCCTTTGGCCCAGCGTGGTAATTTTGTAAATGCAGATACCGTAGATACAGTGTGACAAAGTG
>JAFDUT010000065.1:0-94626 GCA_017309665.1 Coelopa frigida | reverse complement strand
CATACCTACCCTCTATCTGCCCCCTTCTGGGGGTCCCCATACAAAAACTCATCAAAATGGGATTTCATGTATTAAATACTGCTATTGATGCTATGAAATATACCAAAGAGTTATATAAAATGTAGACCATTTGGTTCTTCTCGCTTCTTGGAAATTAAATAATCAAAAACTACAAATATATTCTTTTAATATTGCATTCATTTAAACTATCTTTGCTCTCTTCTCAAATTGCAATGTTCTTCGTCTCTCAGCCTCTCACCAATTCATTGCTTCGCTCGGAGTACTCTCAACGATAGCGAGAACAATCGTTAGATGTGACCGCAGCCGAAGTACACTCTAAACAAAAGTTTCATTAAAAGCAAAATCAACAATGTCATGATCATTCGAATAAAACAAAAACAAATGCACTTACTTTAGAAGACATCGTTACTCAATTCGTGTTTCTCGGTGGTGCGTCGAAAGAGAAAGATAAAAGATTGGCGAGCTTGTGGTGAGATTGGGTGCAACTGACTGTGTGGGTGTATATTGTTGCATGGGTGCGAAAGAGATGTGTAGTGCAATGAGTGGTGGTGGTGCCGAACGGAGGAAGTGCCTCTCGCGTTCTGGATGCCGATTGGGCTAAAAGGTGGAGCGGGAGAAGTCAATATTCTCGCTTCCGCTGCTAAACGGCGTAGAAATGAAACTCTCATCACGAGTGAAATATATTGGCCTCATTCTTTTTCTAATGTTGTAAACAAGCAGTAGGAAATAGATCGGGCTTGAGCCTCAAAGTCTTATTCTGACTATATTCAACATTGGTAGAGCTACTCCTACTCTATGGTGCCAACATCTGGTAGGAAGCCGCTGATAAGGTGATAAATCAGACGGCGCTTAATAAAGAAAGAAGGCTGGCGCAACCTCATTACGGTCCGGTGTATCTCCTATGCTAATGTAAGCCAGCGTTGGGCTTACAAAAGGGCTTCTGGGCTTCCCGTCGCACCAGTCCCTAACAGCCATCCAATCTGCTGATGCCAGAAATATTGCTCGGTTCATAAATGAAACCAACAGATTTCATCAGATGATCTATGCATGCCGTGACGACCACAAACTGTGGTACCACAAAGGGCATTATTGGCCTTAGTCTTCGCTGAGCGGTGACTTCAACCTAAGCCCTTCGAGTTCCACTACCCTCTCACTATTCTAATCGGAATCTCTTCTGTTTGTTCAAACTAGGCTTGGTTGTGGGATGCTAGAAACAAAAAGACGCCAACTTTTACAAACCAACGCTACTGGATCAAAGACAGCAAAGCACGAATACAACAATTCACAGAAATACTTCCCAACGACATTCAGTTTCTAACTTACTTTACTTTATGTGGCCATTACAACCGTGTATCGGTTTTGGCCGCGCTCAATAGTCTACTCGCTCCTGGATTGGGAGCGCTGGCGCTAGTTAGAGATTCCCAAGTTGGTAACTTGGTCTCTCCGCCGGAGATCCGGTCTTCCCGGCCTACGACTGCCGTTTGGTATCACATATAATAACTTATTGGCTGGATCGTTTTCATCCATTCGCTCGACATGACCTAGCCAACGGAGCCGCTGGATTTTAATCCGCTTGACTATGTCAGTGTCGGCGTACAGCTCGTCATTCCATCTTATGCGGTACTCACCGCCAACATTTAGGGGACCGAAGATCTTGCACAGAATCTTCCTCTCGAACGCTCCTAGTGTCTTCTCATCGGTGGTCGACATCGTCCACCCTTCAGAACCGTATAGCACCGGACCGGTATGATGACGGCCTCGCATACGCCTCTTCCCCTTCGGTCATAAACAACTCTGCGGGCAGGTCGTCAGAACCTGCGACTTTGTTGTTTTTTAGCCTAGAAATGGTTATTAAGACTTAGTTATAGTCGGGCTGCGGTAAATCTACGCCATCGTCAGCAACCGGCGGATCTGGTTCTTCTTCTCCACCGGCAGGATTTTTTCCGTCCATTGATAAGGTTGGATATGTGATTCCTCCATATCGTCAGTGTACCCTGGTCGTCGGTCACCAGATTCTCATTTTCGTCCAAGAAGACCCCGGTCTTGAAACCTTTAGAGAGGAGCTGTATCCTTTGGAAGAATTTACGAATCTCATTCCTCTATCCGCGCCGTTTTTCTCTGCAGTAGCAGCGCGACACTCTTAATCGTACCATGGGTTCTTCTGTGAGCGGAGAAAGCCTACCACTTCTTCGCCGGCGGTACGCATAGAGTGGGAAGTATGTTTCCACTGCGCGCATATATCATCGAGTTAAGGATTGCTCTCTTGGAGCAGGAGTGAGAGCCGGGCGGGGTGAGCCTTGGATGCCCGTTGGGATTGCAGCCTTCCGACGTCGAGCTTACTCTGTGTTTGGGTACGCTTCCTTTTTGATGCACACAGGCGTGTGCGAACCTTGACTGCTACAAGGTAGTGGTCCGAGTAGATTTTAGCACCTCGGGTGGAGCGTACGTCCAGAACTGGAAGGATGCTTTCCGTCAATCACCACGTGATTAATTTGGTTGTGGTCTATGTCTTGATCAGGGTGCATCCATGTTGCCTTATGTATCTTCTTATGCTCGAATCTGGAGCTGCTAACTAGCCTCATTCCGTTATCGGACGTTTCTTCGTGTTCTTCACATCATCGTGCTTCCGATGATGTGAACTGCTGCTGACTGACGATGGCGTTCGATGATTATGACCTTGAGGGGCTTGGATTAGGGTTAATTTATAAATAAGTGTAAATTTTGATTATCGCAGGCAAAAAGGAGATATAATTTTAATTAATTTTGAAATCTACTATTAAAGTGAAATGACATAATTTTTCTTTCACTTTCAAATGCGAAAATTGAAACTCTAAAAAAAAAAGATATTTCTTTCGTTTTCGAAACGTCTTTCCTCTTTCTTATAACTGATTTATTGTCAGGATTAATACTAAACACTAACACTTTTAACTCGTAGTTTGGAAATAAAGTTTACAAATATTTAGTGCGGAAGGCCAAATTTTGGTTTTTAACCATTTTTAAATACACTTTTTTTTTCAGGGTACCAAAAATTGAATTAGAATTAATTTTTCCAAGTTAAATTGTAATTTAAATTAATGAAACAAATCGAACGTTTCTAATAGACTATTAAATGCAAGTTTTAAAAGAGTCTGTGCAATATTTAATTTTGAATTTTCGGGAACTTGCGTGAGTGCCTCTTCACTGTAGGGTGCATGATAAATTCCATGTGGTCTGATCGTGTCATAGAAATGCAAAGATGGCCAAAAATAGTAATGATGAATATCACCGGATTGAGGGACTTGGAGCGCCGAAGGTGTTCCTCCGTGTAATGTAAAAATTTTCAAAAAGCAAGAATGAAAACCAACACGAAACGAAATTCTATCTACACCAGGTTGGTGTAGCAGATACGCGGGCGATCGACACAATAGCAACTTCCGGTTGCATTTAGTCGTTTCGACGGAAGAAGGAGACCGGGCGGGACCCGTTTATGGTTAGGCTAGCTAACAGTCGCTGGGGGATTTGTCTTGGTCTCTCCGTTACCGTCCCGTTTTACAATTTTATTTTAGAGTCCCTGGAATATTGACTAATAAGGACCGGTTTTGACTACCAATAACGCCGACAGGTGGCCAAATGAATGTAACAGGATATCTATGAAATGCCGGAGATCTCTGATGTTATGAGATCAGTGCATGTCTGTACCCACCCCTACCTTTGATCCTTCAGGCACTTCATCTGAAAAGGATCCCGAAAACGACTACACTATCTAGGCCCTCATTACCTCAAGAAACTAATTAAATTAACAATTCATTCTAACAAAATTAGTTATTAAATTAAATTCATCGGTAGTTTTAAATTAGATCTAGTTTTATTAATAGGAAAAATTCTATTCATTTTAAAGGTAGGTAAATAATAATATGAGAAAAATGTATGTGATAAGTAGATTTGTTTTCTATTTTTATATAATTAAATTCAATAATATTTAACAATCCAAAAAATCTTAAAACTAATAGGTAAGTAAAAACTAAATCTAATCAACATTTGTTGTCTGCAGGTAAGTATTCCAACAGGTAATTAACTAAGTTTCATTATTTTGAAATTCACGAAATTGTGGTAAAGTATCGGAAAATATAATATGGAAAATATAATATTTATTTAGGGTTTAATACAAATATTGAAAAAAAATGGAAGAAAAAGGTAAGGAAGTAAGAAGGACAAAGGTAAGTAAACGCAAGGGAAATAATGCATATTTTTTAATTTTTTTTTTCTTGTATATTTTTTTTTTGTTTTGTTTGTAAGATTTATTTATAAAAAAAATAGTTTTTTTTTTTTTTTTTGCAGAAATTTAGTAATTTTATATATATTTTGTTGGAATTTTAGCAATCTTTAATTATGTATTTTTGGTAGTGTCTATTTGCGATTTAGATAATTAATTAAATTCAAACTTGCCAAAAGAATAAAAGTAACGCGAGGTGTGAAGAAAACGTAAACAACCAGCGCTTGTTGTTGGTGTTGAAAATATACAAAGCGAGAAAACTCGCATGCTATTCTAATTTCGCTGAGAGCCGCAATGGACGGAGTAAGTCTCCGAAAATCTGTGGCATGAAGTGAGAAGAAGTCTCCACTACATGGCAACCTTCAACAACATGTGTGGTTCTCTATGCTACAAGAAATTTTACTACACGGCAAAAAAGAAATTTATTTTCAAAAATGACTTACTACTTTGACTGCGATGAAAGGCCTTCCAGCGAAGTGGCGTACATGCTGCAAACAAAATTTCCCTTTTGCACACTTACATTTTGGGTGACTTGTTTCGGTACCCTTTTTGTTTTTGTAGGTCATACAAATTTCACATTTTTCTGTTGTTTTGTTTCTTATTGTTTATTTAATCGCACTTTATTCTTTTGCTAAGTTCCATTTTAATCTTTCTTTTTAATTATTTTTTAAATTGATTTACCTTTTTTTTCTAAGATTTTTTTTCTTGACATTTTTTTTTTCTCAGTGCAGAGCTTATCGCACGTGCTCTCACACTCACGTTTTTCGTATGTATTGTTGTTGCTTTTTTCTTGAGTTGCAATCTTTTTGCATTATTTCACTTTGTTTGTTTAGGGAAAGGAAGGGGGCATTTTAAATATATAGATTTTTTTGTTTTTTTCTTTTTCCACATTTTTTCTTTTAATTTTTTTCTTTTTTTACATTCTTACTAACTAATTTATTACTAACTAAAATACCTAATATAACTTAACTACATTTTTTCTTCTTGTTTTTATGGGGTTTTGCACTGAACGAGTTTTTGGCGATTTAAGTTCGGTTTTTACCCTTTTCCACTGTAGATGAGCGACACTTTGTTGGATCGCGATTTTCGGATCTCGTGAGGCACACGTGTTGGGTATCTCGTTTCTCTCTGCTTCCTCCTCTCCTCTCCTGGATCTTGCTGCTTCGCTTCTGCTTCTTGGTGTTCTTGATCTGCTCTATCTTGCGTCTTCTTCTACTTTTTGTCCATCGGCGATCTGCTTCTTCTTCTTCTTGCGATCTCGAATCTGCTTTTGATGTTGCTTCTCTTGGATCGGTGGGCGACGGGGTGGGGGGGGGTTGTTGTTGTTGCAAGTTGCAACTAATGTTCTTCGGTTTTAGATGCGAAGGTTCGGATTTTCTGGGTTTTATTTCCAGATCGGATTATCGTTTAAAGCTTTTCCGAACTTTCTTGTCTTCGCGAAATAAAAATCTCACAAACTGAAGCCGTCGCGACTTATGCACTTATTTACTTTTTACTTAATTTCAGAAAATGTATTAATGATTTATTTATTATTTTAAATTAATGTTTAAGTTTTTTTTTTTTGTCTTAATGTCCGATGTTATTCGCCCGATGACTATTCGAAGAAAGAGGCCGATTTTCCTCCTTCCGGACATAGGTCGTCTCGGCTTTCCCAGATCAGATCTGTCCTCGTAGTTGGTAATTCTGATTATTAAATTGGTAGCTCTGAATGTAATTTGAAACATTAACAAGTCAAGGGCAAATGGTCATCAACGGACCGAGGTGAAGAGATGAAGCTTTTCCGCTCTCAACGAGTTAACATGATCAACATGCATTTGTGCGAACATGTTGCGATTGACTTCTAACATATTGCAAGCGTCATCGAACATGCAACGCCATTTGATGCAGACATGTTGTAATAAAATTTTTATGGTTGCAGGTTGCACCCAAATTTTACTCAATTTTAGCTAAGACAACAACTAACATTTGGATTGCTCGCGGAATCGACCATTACATCCGCTTGACTGGACTTAGCAGTTGATGCGACTACTTTTGTTGCTGGACTGTGTGGCGAAAACTATGTAGACTTAATTGCCACTTAAATTTCTTTTAAATATCGAATGACGAATCTTGAGCCGGTTGGTGCGTTAAATTAATTAATTATCAAACGTGTACAATTTTCTTTAATTGTTAAAGAACTAATTAAACATTCTCGCGAACTTAAATAAACATTTTATTTCAAGTCTTTAAATTATTAGACTGAACTTTTATTAAACCAACTGGTCACGCACAAATTCTTGTAAGCGAAGTATTCGCTTTGACTCCCCTCCTACTCATCTTCGATCGCTAATCGAAGCTTCGCACTGATCGTGCCGACAAAAACAATGCTGTGGCCAAAGCTTGCGCATAGGCAATGCATTGGGCTACAACAACCACATTGCGTGCATCGAATCAGCTTCGGTAACAATAACATTAAGCAGAGAACGGTCAGTATGGTCAGTGTATGGAGAGCGTAGCGGCGAACTTTTTATGCGTGCACTTAGATAGTGGGCATAATTAGAGAGTGATACGCAATTTGCACAGATTCTCTGTTGCTATGTACCAAAAATTTTCACCGATCGTTTATCCGACTCGTTTATCCGTTTTGGAGTAAACAAACCCGGTAAAGATGAGAGATGTTAATAGAGATGAAACATCATCGTCTCTACTAGAGATGGGATTTTTCATCGATCAAAGTGATGATATTTAAACTTAAGATTTTCTGACGATTACACATCTCAACCAAAAAACTCGTGGCGAAGCAAAAGAAATCGTGAAGAAAAAAGTCCCAGTCAAGGAAATCAATGCGCAAGTGTCTGGTCTTAGTGACACCATATCAGCTCGTGTTAGTAAGATGTGCGAGATAGTCATTGGTTCAACGTTGAATCAAGACATTCAAAGCTTGATTTTACCACGGGTAACCGGAAATTTCCCAGAGCAAAGGATTAGTTGTTCTGTTCTACAACAACTACCCGACATACAATTGCCGACTCCAATTTCTCCAATCGGTGGAGATTTATACCCAAAAATAATCCTAGACGGAACTCGACATCTCGTTATCGAGTCTCTATTAGCGCAAGAGACAATATTCTCTTTTGGCATTGGTTGACTCAAGGTATTTATTTGTTTTTATTAAAAATTAAATATATTATATATTATATTATTGCAGATATCGATTCACGTACATAAATGGCTACCATTGAGATGCAATGACTCTCAAATTTATGAGAAGTCATTGTTGAAACAACAGCTGGAGCAATGTACGTTTCTTATGGAGATGACAAAACCAATGTCAAATGTAAATGTACCAGTTTTTATAATAGGAGATTCTGCATTTAAATTTTCAACAAATTTAATGAAACCGTATCCGTTTAGAACTGAACAGAGCGGTAACCAAAAGAATTTCAACTATTCTCTGTCGAAATGCAGAAGGGTTGTTGAAAATGCTTTTGGCCACCTGAAGGCTCGGTTTCGACGGATCGGTAAAGGAATCGATAATAACATTAAAAACACAAATGCTATTATAAAAACATGCTGTGCTCTACACAATTTTTTAAATGAGCACAATGATAAAATCAATGCGAATTGGGTCAGAGATCAACAAAGCAGAGACAGAGGAATTGAACATCCGGAAGACTCTTGGATACTTGACAATCTAGACAACACCGCCGAAGAAATAAGACAGGCTCTCGCATCTTTTTCAGTAAGTATAATTATTTTAATTTTTAATTGTTTTTAAATATTCAATAAATGCATCCTTCATTTCCGATCCATCCCTGACATACTTTTCTAATAAATTAGTTTCCGATATTCAAGTTCCTTCATTTCGTGAGTTTACTTTTTACTGTCTTCTTGCATTTTTCTTAACATTTGTAATATATTCTGTTGAAACATATTCTTCTTTTCCCTCTTTCCAGCTGCTACCACCAAATCTGATGTGATGGCGACGTGGATGACAATAGGAACGTGGATGCGAATTGGGACGTCGATGCCACTGGAGACGGTGGTGGCAACGGTGTAGGCGACGAACTCCTCTGATCGCTACACCCGTCCATAAATTCTTAATAAAAAACTATTTAATATTATTCTTTGTTGTTTTTATTTATTACATACCTTCAATGCTATCCTCTATTAAATAATCTAGATTATTTATTTTGAATCCACCTATTATTTGGTGGATTTTCGGATACAGTCCCCATTCTGAAGGGGAAACCGCCCGACGGTCCCGTCAATGCCTTTTCCTTTCTGAAATCCATCAAAAATTAATGTTATTAAAAATATTAATTTTGTATCTTCGATTTTATTTCAGCTCTATTTACTGAACAGCCATTCTTCTGCAGCTCCACTGCCATCTCCTCAAATATGTGGCCATTTCTTCTTGCCCCACGCAACTCGCCTATTTTTTGGAACCACAATTCCAGCAAGAGCAAGACCACAAACTTCTTTTTTTATACTTACGTTTTTCCACATTTTTCTTCCAGTTTTGGATCGATCATGTGTCTTGCTTCTTTTCATTTTATTTAATCTTTATGTTTTGACATTTCACTTCAGAAAAGTGCTATTCACAATGATAAATATAACAAAACCAGAGATGAGTTCTTCATTTTCAACTCAATTTCGGCGAAATTGAGAACAATTCGCATTTTCGTTTGACAGTTTTTCCAAGGCGAAAATGCGCAATTTCGGCTCATTTTCGGTCGAAAATGCGATTGAGCTCGAAAATGCGCATTTTCGATCCGGTGTGAACATAGTATTAGATGAAATTCCGCTGGGATCAGCAAATTTCTAAATTTTGGGAGTTGGAAGAATTCCAAAGCAAACATTCTTCACTCGAGATGAGTTGTATTGCGAAGAGCAATACACCCGTACAACGAAACGTCTTAGCGATGGTCGTTTTGTTGTTTCGGCAAAAATTTCTCCAAGATATTTCTCTTGGACAATCACGTTTCGGAACAGTAAGCAGTTCATTCGAACTGAAGTCATGCTGCGTAAACCCCGGAGATGAACTCCAATTACCAAGAAGTCCTTCGAGAATATCTCACTTTAGGACACATGCAACGAGTTGCACCGCCAAAGTGTGTTGATTCCGTAAACGTATTACTATTTGCCTCATCACGCAGTGCTCAAACCGGAGAGTACTCAATTGAGAGTAGTGTTCAACGCCTCATGTCCTTCCTAAGGCGTAAGTCTAAACGACATTCTCTATCTTGGTCCGGTCCTCCAAAAAGACTTATTATTTTGAAGAGGCGATTCTTCAAATATGTGAAAATGTAACGTCAAATCGAAGTGGATGAAAACCATATGCCGTATCAACCGCATCTTGTTTCGCGAATCGCCAGATAAAGAGATTCTGGATTACGAACTCAATACTGTCACTTTTAGGCTTAATTTTGCGCCATATATCACTATTCGCACATTTCATTAACTAGTTGATGAAGTTCAAACTCAGTGGCCCCCAGCGGCTTTCGTCATTAAAAATTCGATGAACGTAGATGACGTATTATCAGGGGCCGTCTGCGATACGAACTCGTAATGAAATCAATTCCAAGGAAATATTGAAAGATATTCCCAAAAAACACCTTCTGTGTGAAGATTTCTTGGACTTTGCAGATTCCAGTTTCATGGAAACTTTTGGAGTGCGATGGAATGCACAAGCCGATATTTTCCACTTCATTGCCAAGCCAATTGAGCACTCGACCACCTCGACCAAAAGGAAAGTGTTATCCACAATCGCCCAGCTTTTCAACCCAGCTGGTTGGTTGAGTCCCGTAGTGGTGACAGCAAAAATTTTAATGCAGAAAATTTGGTTAGAAAAATCTGATTTAAATTAGATCTAGTTTATTAATAGGAAAAATCCTATTCATTTTAAAGGTAGGTAAATAATAATATGAGAAAAATGTATGTGATAAGTAGATTTGTTTTCTATTTTTATATAATTAAATTCAATAATATTTAACAATCCAAAAAATCTTAAAACTAATAGGTAAGTAAAAACTAAATCTAATCAACATTTGTTGTCTGCCAGGTAAGTATTCAACAGGTAATTAACTAAGTTTCATTATTTTGAAATTCACGAAATTGTGGTAAAGTATCGGAAAATATAATATGGAAAATATAATATTTATTAGGGTTTAATACAAATATTGAAAAAAAAATGGAAGAAAAAGGTAAGGAAGTAAGAAGGACAAAGGTAAGTAAACGCAAGGGAAATAATGCATATTTTTTAATTTTTTTTTTCTTGTATATTTTTTTTTGTTTTGTTTGTAAGATTTATTTATAAAAAAATAGTTTTTTTTTTTTTTGCAGAAATTTAGTAATTTTATATATATTTTGTTGGAATTTTAGCAATCTTTAATTATGTATTTTTGGTAGTGTCTATTTGCGATTTAGATAATTAATTAAATTCAAACTTGCCAAAAGAATAAAAGTAACGCGAGGTGTGAAGAAAACGTAAACAACCAGCGCTTGTTGTTGGTGTTGAAAATATACAAAGCGAGAAAACTCGCATGCTACTCTAATTTCGCTGAGAGCCGCAATGGACGGAGTAAGTCTCCGAAAATCTGTGGCATGAAGTGAGAAGAAGTCTCCACTGCATGGCAACCTTCAACAACATGTGTGGTTCTCTATGCTACAAGAAATTTTACTACACGGCAAAAAAGAAATTTATTTTCAAAAATGACTTACTACTTTGACTGCGATGAAAGGCCTTCCAGCGAAGTGGCGTACATGCTGCAAACAAAATTTCCCTTTTGCACACTTAAATTTTGGGTGACTTGTTTCGGTACCCTTTTTTGTTTTTGTAGGTCATACAAATTTCACATTTTTCTGTTGTTTTGTTTCTTATTGTTTATTTAATCGCACTTTATTCTTTTGCTAAGTTCCATTTTAATCTTTCTTTTTTAATTATTTTTAAATTGATTTACCTTTTTTTTCTAAGATTTTTTTTCTTGACACTTTTTTTTTCTCAGTGCAGAGCTTATCGCACGTGCTCTCACACTCACGTTTTTCGTATGTATTGTTGTTGCTTTTTTTCTTGAGTTGCAATCTTTTTGCATTATTTCACTTTGTTTGTTTAGGGAAAGGAAGGGGGCATTTTAAATATATAGATTTTTTGTTTTTTTCTTTTTCCACATTTTTTCTTTTAATTTTTTTTCTTTTTTTCGGTGTGAACATAGTATTAGATGAAATTCCGCTGGATCAGCAAATTTCTAAATTTTGGGAGTTGGAAGAAATTCCAAAGCAAACATTCTTCACTCGAGATGAGTTGTATTGCGAAGAGCAATACACCCGTACAACGAAACGTCTTAGCGATGGTCGTTTTGTTGTTTCGGCAAAAATTTCTCCAAGATATTTCTCTTGGACAATCACGTTTCGGAACCAGTAAGCAGTTCATTCGAACTGAAGTCATGCTGCGTAAAACCCCGGAGATGAACTCCAATTACCAAGAAGTCCTTCGAGAATATCTCACTTTAGGACACATGCAACGAGTTGCACCGCCAAAGTGTGTTGATTCCGTAACGTATTACTATTTGCCTCATCACGCAGTGCTCAAACCGGAGAGTACTCAATTGAGAGTAGTGTTCAACGCCTCATGTCCTTCCTAAGGCGTAAGTCTAAACGACATTCTCTATCTTGGTCCGGTCCTCCAAAAAGACTTATTATTTTGAAGAGGCGATTCTTCAAATATGTGAAAATGTAACGTCAAATCGAAGTGGATGAAAACCATATGCCGTATCAACGCATCTTGTTTCGCGAATCGCCAGATAAAGAGATTCTGGATTACGAACTCAATACTGTCACTTTTAGGCTTAATTTTGCGCCATATATCACTATTCGCACATTTCATTAACTAGTTGATGAAGTTCAAACTCAGTGGCCCCCAGCGGCTTTCGTCATTAAAAATTCGATGAACGTAGATGACGTATTATCAGGGGCCGTCTGCGATACGAACTCGTAATGAAATCAATTCCAAGGAAATATTGAAAGATATTCCCAAAAAACACCTTCTGTGTGAAGATTTCTTGGACTTTGCAGATTCCAGTTTCATGAAAACTTTTGGAGTGCGATGGAATGCACAAGCCGATATTTTCCCACTTCATTGCCAAGCCAATTGAGCACTCGACCACCTCGACCAAAGGAAAGTGTTATCCACAATCGCCCAGCTTTTCAACCCAGCTGGTTGGTTGAGTCCCGTAGTGGTGACAGCAAAAATTTTAATGCAGAAAATTTGGTTAGAAAAATCTGATTTAAATTAGATCTAGTTTTATTAATAGGAAAAATCCTATTCATTTTAAAGGTAGGTAAATAATAATATGAGAAAAATGTATGTGATAAGTAGATTTGTTTCTATTTTTATATAATTAAATTCAATTAATATTTAACAATCCAAAAAATCTTAAAACTAATAGGTAAGTAAAAACTAAATCTAATCAACATTTGTTGTCTGCAGGTAAGTATTCCAACAGGTAATTAACTAAGTTTCATTATTTGAAATTCACGAAATTGTGTAAAGTATCGGAAAATATAATATGGAAAATATAATATTTATTTAGGGTTTAATACAAATATTGAAAAAAAATGGAAGAAAAAGGTAAGGAAGTAAGAAGGACAAAGGTAAGTAAACGCAAGGGAAATAATGCATATTTTTTAATTTTTTTTTTTCTTGTATATTTTTTTTTTGTTTTGTTTGTAAGATTTATTTATAAAAAAATAGTTTTTTTTTTTTTTGCAGAAATTTAGTAATTTTATATATATTTTGTTGGAATTTTAGCAATCTTTAATTATGTATTTTTGGTAGTGTCTATTTGCGATTTAGATAATTAATTAAATTCAAACTTGCCAAAAGAATAAAAGTAACGCGAGGTGTGAAGAAAAACGTAAACAACCAGCGCTTGTTGTTGGTGTTGAAAATATACAAAGCGAGAAAACTCGCATGCTACTCTAATTTCGCTGAGAGCCGCAATGGACGGAGTAAGTCTCCGAAAATCTGTGGCATGAAGTGAGAAGAAGTCTCCACTGCATGGCAACCTTCAACAACATGTGTGGTTCTCTATGCTACAAGAAATTTTACTACACGGCAAAAAAGAAATTTATTTTCAAAAATGACTTACTACTTTGACTGCGATGAAAGGCCTTCCAGCGAAGTGGCGTACATGCTGCAAACAAAATTTCCTTTTGCACACTTAAATTTTGGGTGACTTGTTTCGGTACCCTTTTTTGTTTTTGTAGGTCATACAAATTTCACATTTTTTCTGTTGTTTTGTTTCTTATTGTTTATTTAATCGCACTTTATTCTTTTGCTAAGTTCCATTTTAATCTTTCTTTTTTAATTATTTTTTAAATTGATTTACCTTTTTTTTCTAAGATTTTTTTTCTTGACACTTTTTTTTTCTCAGTGCAGAGCTTATCGCACGTGCTCTCACACTCACGTTTTTCGTATGTATTGTTGTTGCTTTTTTTCTTGAGTTGCAATCTTTTTGCATTATTTCACTTTGTTTGTTTAGGGAAAGGAAGGGGGCATTTTAAATATATAGATTTTTTTGTTTTTTTCTTTTTCCACATTTTTTCTTTTAATTTTTTTCTTTTTTTACATTCTTACTAACTAATTTATTACTAACTAAAATACCTAATATAACTTAACTACATTTTTTCTTCTTGTTTTTATGGGGTTTTGCACTGAACGAGTTTTTGGCGATTTAAGTTCGGTTTTTACCCTTTTCCACTGTAGATGAGCGACACTTTGTTGGATCGCGATTTTCGGATCTCGTGAGGCACACGTGTTGGGTATCTCGTTTCTCTCTGCTTCCTCCTCTCCTCTCCTGGATCTTGCTGCTTCGCTTCTGCTTCTTGGTGTTCTTGATCTGCTCTATCTTGCGTCTTCTTCTACTTTTTGTCCATCGGCGATCTGCTTCTTCTTCTTCTTGCGATCTCGAATCTGCTTTTGATGTTGCTTCTCTTGGATCGGTGGGCGACGGGGTGGGGGGGGTTGTTGTTGTTGCAAGTTGCAACTAATGTTCTTCGGTTTTAGATGCGAAGGTTCGGATTTTCTGGGTTCTATTTCCAGATCGGATTATCGTTTAAAGCTTTTCCGAACTTTCTTGTCTTCGCGAAATAAAAATCGCACAAACTGAAGCCGTCGCGACTTATGCACTTATTTACTTTTTACTTAATTTCAGAAAATGTATTAATGATTTATTTATTATTTTAAATTAATGTTTAAGTTTTTTTTTTTTGTCTTAATGTCCGATGTTATTCGCCCGATGACTATTCGAAGAAAGAGGCCGATTTTCCTCCTTCCAGACATAGGTCGTCTCGGCTTTCCCAGATCAGATCTGTCCTCGTAGTTGGTAATTCTAATTATTAAATTGGTAGCTCTGAATGTTAATTGAAACATTAACAAGTCAAGGGCAAATGGTCATCAACGGACCGAGGTGAAGAGATGAAGCTTTTCCGCTCTCAACGAGTTAACATGATCAACATGCATTTGTGCGAACATGTTGCGATTGACTTCTAACATATTGCAAGCGTCATCGAACATGCAACGCCATTTGATGCAGACATGTTGTAATAAAATTTTTATGGTTGCAGGTTGAACCCAAATTTTACTCAATTTTAGCTAAGACAACAACTAACATTTGGATTGCTCGCGGAATCGACCATTACATCCGCTTGACTGGACTTAGCAGTTGATGCGACTACTTTTGTTGCTAGATTGTGTGGCGAAAACTATGTAGACTTAATTGCCACTTAAATTTCTTTTCAATATCGAATGACGAATCTTGAGCCGGTTGGTGCGTTAAATTAATTAATTATCAACACTAGTAGCGTAGCGGCGAACTTTTTATGCGTGCACTTGGGCATAATTAGACAGTGATACGCAATTTGCACAGATTCTCTGTTGCTATGTACCAAAAATTTTCACCGATCGTTTATCCGACTCGTTTATCCGATTTGGAGTAAACAAACCCGGTAAAGATGAGAGATGTTAATAGAGATGAAACATCATCGTCTCTACTAGAGATGGGATTTTTCATCGATCAAAGTGATGATATTTAAACTTAAGATTTTCTGACGATTACACATCTCAACCAAAAAACTCGTGGCGAAGCAAAAGAAATCGTGAAGAAAAAAGTCCCAGTCAAGGAAATCAATGCGCAAGTGTCTGGTCTTAGTGACACCATATCAGCTCGTGTTAGTAAGATGTGCGAGATAGTCATTGGTTCAACGTTGAATCAAGACATTCAAAGCTTTGATTTTACCACGGGTAACCG
Organism: Coelopa frigida; assembly: GCA_017309665.1. Lineage (NCBI taxonomy): Eukaryota > Metazoa > Arthropoda > Insecta > Diptera > Coelopidae > Coelopa > Coelopa frigida. The sequence continues at coordinate 79,065 of JAFDUT010000065.1, read as the reverse complement.
GAAATTTCCCAGAGCAAAGGATTAGTTGTTCTGTTCTACAACAACTACCCGACATACAATTGGCCGACTCCAATTTCTCCAATCGGTGGAGATTTATACCCAAAATTAATCCTAGATGGAACTCGACATCTCGTTATCGAGTCTCTATTAGCGCAAGAGACAATATTCTCTTTTGGCATTGGTTGACTCAAGGTATTTATTTGTTTTTATTAAAAATTAAATATATTATATATTATATTATTGCAGATATCGATTCACGTACATAAATGGCTATCATTGAGATGCAATGACTCTCAAATTTATGAGAAGTCATTGCTGAAACAACAGCTGGAGCAATGTACGTTTCTTATGGAGATGACAAAACCAATGTCAAATGTAAATGTACCAGTTTTTATAATAGGAAATTCTGCATTTAAATTTTCAACAAATTTAATGAAACCGTATCCGTTTAGAACTGAACAGAGCGGTAACCAAAAGAATTTCAGCTATTCTCTGTCGAAATGCAGAAGGGTTGTTGAAAATGCTTTTGGCCACCTGAAGGCTCGGTTTCGACGGATCGGTAAAGGAATCGATAATAACATTAAAAACACAAATGCTATTATAAAAACATGCTGTGCTCTACACAATTTTTTAAATGAGCACAATGATAAAATCAATGCGAATTGGGTCAGAGATCAACAAAGCAGAGACAGAGGAATTGAACATCCGGAAGACTCTGGATACTTGACAATCTAGACAACACCGCCGAAGAAATAAGACAGGCTCTCGCATCTTTTTCAGTAAGTATAATTATTTTAATTTTTAATTGTTTTTAAATATTCAATAAATGCATCCTTCATTTCCGATCCATCCCTGACATACTTTTCTAATAAAATTAGTTTCCGATATTCAAGTTCCTTCATTTCGTGAGTTTACTTTTCACTGTCTTCTTGCATTTTTCTTAACATTTGTAATATATTCTGTTGAAACATATTCTTCTTTTCCCTCTATCCAGCTGCTACCACCAAATCTGATGTGGATGGCGACGTGGATGACAATAGGAACGTGGATGCGAATTGGGACGTCGATGCCACTGGAGACGGTGGTGACAACGGTGTAGGCGACGAACTCCTCTGATCGCTACACCCGTCCATAAATTCTTAATAAAAAACTATTTAATATTATTCTTTGTTGTTTTTATTTATTACATACCTTCAATGCTATCCTCTATTAAATAATATAGATTATTTATTTTGAATCCACCAATTATTTGGTGGATTTTCGGATACAGTCCCCATTCTGAAGGGGAACCGCCCGACGGTCCCGTCAATGCCTTTTCCTTTCTGAAATCCATCAAAAATTAATGTTATTAAAAATATTAATTTTGTATCTTCGATTTTATTTCAGCTCTATTTACTGAACAGCCATTCTTCTGCAGCTCCATAGCCATCTCCTCAAATATGTGGCCATTTCTTCTTGCCCCACGCAACTCGCCTATTTTTTGGAACCACAATTCCAGCAAGAGCAAGACCACAAACTTCTTTTTTTATACTTACGTTTTTCCACATTTTCTTCCAGTTTTGGATCGATCATGTGTCTTGCTTCTTTTCATTTATTTAATCTTTATGTTTTTGACATTTCACTTCAGAAAAGTGCTATTCACAATGATAAATATAACAAAACCAGAGATGAGTTCTTCATTTTCAACTCAATTTCGGCGAAATTGAGAACAATTCGCATTTTCGTTTGACAGTTTTTCCAAGGCGAAAATGCGCAATTTCGGCTCATTTTCGGTCGAAAATGCGATTGAGCTCGAAAATGCGCATTTTCGATCCGGTGTGAACATAGTATTAGATGAAATTCCGCTGGATCAGCAAATTTCTAAATTTTGGGAGTTGGAAGAAATTCCAAAGCAAACATTCTTCACTCGAGATGAGTTGTATTGCGAAGAGCAATACACCCGTACAACGAAACGTCTTAGCGATGGTCGTTTTGTTGTTTCGGCAAAAATTTCTCCAAGATATTTCTCTTGGACAATCACGTTTCGGAACCAGTAAGCAGTTCATTCGAACTGAAGTCATGCTGCGTAAAACCCCGGAGATGAACTCCAATTACCAAGAAGTCCTTCGAGAATATCTCACTTTAGGACACATGCAACGAGTTGCACCGCCAAAGTGTGTTGATTCCGTAACGTATTACTATTTGCCTCATCACGCAGTGCTCAAACCGGAGAGTACTCAATTGAGAGTAGTGTTCAACGCCTCATGTCCTTCCTAAGGCGTAAGTCTAAACGACATTCTCTATCTTGGTCCGGTCCTCCAAAAAGACTTGACCATGCTTATTTTGAAGAGGCGATTCTTCAAATATGTGAAAATGTAACGTCAAATCGAAGTGGATGAAAACCATATGTCGTATCAACGCATCTTGTTTCGCGAATCGCCAGATAAAGAGATTCTGGATTACGAACTCAATACTGTCACTTTTGGGCTTAATTTTGCGCTATATATCACTATTCGCACATTTCATTAACTAGTTGATGAAGTTCAAACTCAGTGGCCCCCAGCGGCTTTCGTCATTAAAAATTCGATGAACGTAGATGACGTATTATCAGGGGCCGTCTGCGATACAATTCCAAGGAAATATTGAAAGATATTCCCAAAGAACACCTTCTGTGTGAAGATTTCTTGGACTTTGCAGATTCCAGTTTCATGAAAACTTTTGGAGTGCGATGGAATGCACAAGCCGATATTTTCCACTTCATTGCCAAGCCAATTGAGCACTCGACCACCTCGACCAAAAGGAAAGTGTTATCCACAATCGCCCAGCTTTTCAACCCAGCTGGTTGGTTGAGTCCCGTAGTGGTGACAGCAAAAATTTTAATGCAGAAAATTTGGTTAGAAAAATCTGATTTAAATTAGATCTAGTTTTATTAATAGGAAAAATCCTATTCATTTTAAAGGTAGGTAAATAATAATATGAGAAAAATGTATGTGATAAGTAGATTTGTTTTCTATTTTTATATAATTAAATTCAATAATATTTAACAATCCAAAAAATCATAAAACTAATAGGTAAGTAAAAACTAAATCTAATCAACATTTGTTGTCTGCAGGTAAGTATTCCAACAGGTAATTAACTAAGTTTCATTATTTTGAAATTCACGAAATTGTGGTAAAGTATCGGAAAATATAATATTTATTTAGGGTTTAATACAAAATCGAAAAAAAATGGAACAAAAAGGTAAGGAAGTAAGAAGGACAAAGGTAAGTAAACGCAAGGGAAATAATGCATATTTTTTAATTTTTTTTTTCTTGTATATTTTTTTTTTTTGTTTTGTTTGTAAGATTTATTTATAAAAAAAATAGTTTTTTTTTTTTGCAGAAATTTAGTAATTTTATATATATTTTGTTGGAATTTTAGCAATCTTTAATTATGTATTTTTGGTAGTGTCTATTTGCGATTTAGATAATTAATTAAATTCAAACTTGCCAAAAGAATAAAAGTAACGCGAGGTGTGAAGAAAACGTAAACAACCAGCGCTTGTTGTTGGTGTTGAAAATATACAAAGCGAGAAAACTCGCATGCTATTCTAATTTCGCTGAGAGCCGCAATGGACGGAGTAAGTCTGTGGCATGAAGTGAGAAGAAGTCTCCACTGCATGGCAACCTTCAACAACATGTGTGGTTCTCTATGCTACAAGAAATTTTACTACACGGCAAAAAAGAAATTTATTTTCAAAAATGACTTACTACTTTGACTGCGATGAAAGGCCTTCCAGCGAAGTGGCGTACATGCTGCAAACAAAATTTCCCTTTTGCACACTTACATTTTGGGTGACTTGTTTCGGTACCCTTTTTTGTTTTTGTAGGTCATACAAATTTCACATTTTTCTGTTGTTTTGTTTCTTATTGTTTATTTAATCGCACTTTATTCTTTTGCTAAGTTCCATTTTAATGTTTCTTTTTTAATTATTTTTTAAATTGATTTACCTTTTTTTTCTAAGATTTTTTTTCTTGACACTTTTTTTTTCTCAGTGCAGAGCTTATCGCACGTGCTCTCACACTCACGTTTTTCGTATGTATTGTTGTTGCTTTTTTTCTTGAGTTGCAATCTTTTTGCATTATTTCACTTTGTTTGTTTAGGGAAAGGAAGGGGGCATTTTAAATATAAAGATTTTTTTGTTTTTTTCTTTTTCCACATTTTTTCTTTTAATGTATTTCTTTTTTTACATTCTTACTAACAATTTATTACTAACTAAAATACCTAATATAACTTAACTACATTTTTTCTTCTTGTTTTGATGGGGTTTTGCACTGAACGAGTTTTTGGCGATTTAAGTTCGGTTTTTACCCTTTTCCACTGTAGATGAGCGACACTTTGTTGGATCGCGATTTTCGGATCTCGTGAGGCACACGTGTTGGGTATCTCGTTTCTCTCTGCTTCCTCCTCTCCTCTCCTGGATCTTGCTGCTTCGCTTCTGCTTCTTGGTGTTCTTGATCTGCTCTATCTTGCGTCTTCTTCTACTTTTTGTCCATCGGCGATCTGCTTCTTCTTCTTCTTGCGATCTCGAATCTGCTTTTGATGTTGCTTCTCTTGGATCGGTGGGCGACGGGGTGGGGGGGGGTTGTTGTTGTTGCAAGTTGCAACTAATGTTCTTCGGTTTTAGATGCGAAGGTTCGGATTTTCTGGGTTCTATTTCCAGATCGGATTATCGTTTAAAGCTTTTCCGAACTTTCTTGTCTTCGCGAAATAAAAATCGCACAAACTGAAGCCGTCGCGACTTATGCACTTATTTACTTTTTACTTAATTTCAGAAAATGTATTAATGATTTATTTATTATTTTAAATTAATGTTTAAGTTTTTTTTTTTTTGTCTTAATGTCCGATGTTATTCGCCCGATGACTATTCGAAGAAAGAGGCCGATTTTCCTCCTTCCGGACATAGGTCGTCTCGGCTTTCCCAGATCAGATCTGTCCTCGTAGTTGGTAATTCTGATTATTAAATTGGTAGCTCTGAATGTTAATTGAAACATTAACAAGTCAAGGGCAAATGGTCATCAACGGACCGAGGTGAAGAGATGAAGCTTTTCCGCTCTCAACGAGTTAACATGATCAACATGCATTTGTGCGAACATGTTGCGATTGACTTCTAACATATTGCAAGCGTCATCGAACATGCAACGCCATTTGATGCAGACATGTTGTAATAAAATTTTTATGGTTGCAGGTTGAACCCAAATTTTACTCAATTTTAGCTAAGACAACAACTAACATTTGGATTGCTCGCGGAATCGACCATTACATCCGCTTGACTGGACTTAGCAGTTGATGCGACTACTTTTGTTGCTAGATTGTGTGGCGAAAACTATGTAGACTTAATTGCCACTTAAATTTCTTTTCAATATCGAATGACGAATCTTGAGCCGGTTGGTGCGTTAAATTAATTAATTATCAACACTAGTAGCGTAGCGGCGAACTTTTTATGCGTGCACTTGGGCATAATTAGACAGTGATACGCAATTTGCACAGATTCTCTGTTGCTATGTACCAAAAATTTTCACCGATCGTTTATCCGACTCGTTTATCCGATTTGGAGTAAACAAACCCGGTAAAGATGAGAGATGTTAATAGAGATGAAACATCATCGTCTCTACTAGAGATGGGATTTTTCATCGATCAAAGTGATAATATTTAAACTTAAGATTTTCTGACGATTACACATCTCAACCAAAAAACTCGTGGCGAAGCAAAAGAAATCGTGAAGAAAAAAGTCCCAGTCAAGGAAATCAATGCGCAAGTGTCTGGTCTTAGTGACACCATATCAGCTCGTGTTAGTAAGATGTGCGAGATAGTCATTGGTTCAACGTTGAATCAAGACATTCAAAGCTTTGATTTTACCACGGGTAACCGGAAATTTCCCAGAGCAAAGGATTAGTTGTTCTGTTCTACAACAACTACCCGACATACAATTGGCCGACTCCAATTTCTCCAATCGGTGGAGATTTATACCCAAAAATAATCCTAGACGGAATTCGACATCTCGTTATCGAGTCTCTATTAGCGCAAGAGACAATATTCTCTTTTGGCATTGGTTGACTCAAGGTATTTATTTGTTTTTATTAAAAATTAAATATATTATATATTATATTATTGCAGATATCGATTCACGTACATAAATGGCTATCATTGAGATGCAATGACTCTCAAATTTATGAGAAGTCATTGCTGAAACAACAGCTGGAGCAATGTACGTTTCTTATGGAGATGACAAAACCAATGTCAAATGTAAATGTACCAGTTTTTATAATAGGAGATTCTGCATTTAAATTTTCAACAAATTTAATGAAACCGTATCCGTTTAGAACTGAACAGAGCGGTAACCAAAAGAATTTCAACTATTCTCTGTCGAAATGCAGAAGGGTTGTTGAAAATGCTTTTGGCCACCTGAAGACTCGGTTTCGACGGATCGGTAAAGGAATCGATAATAACATTAAAAACACAAATGCTATTATAAAAACATGCTGTGCTCTACACAATTTTTTAAATGAGCACAATGATAAAATCAATGCGAATTGGGTCAGAGATCAACAAAGCAGAGACAGAGGAATTGAACATCCGGAAGACTCTTGGATATTTGACAATCTAGACAACACCGCCGAAGAAATAAGACAGGCTCTCGCATCTTTTTTCAGTAAGTATAATTATTTTAATTTTTAATTGTTTTTAAATATTCAATAAATGCATCCTTCATTTCCGATCCATCCCTGACATACTTTTCTAATAAAATTAGTTTCCGATATTCAAGTTCCTTCATTTCGTGAGTTTACTTTTCACTGTCTTCTTGCATTTTTCTTAACATTTGTAATATATTCTGTTGAAACATATTCTTCTTTTCCCTCTTTCCAGCTGCTACCACCAAATCTGATGTGGATGGCGACGTGGATGACAATAGGAACGTGGATGCCAATTGGGACGTCGATGCCACTGGAGACGGTGGTGGCAACGGTGTAGGCGACGAACTCCTCTGATCGCTACACCCGTCCATAAATTCTTAATAAAAAACTATTTAATATTATTCTTTGTTGTTTTTATTTATTACATAACTTCAATGCTATCCTCTATTAAATAATCTAGATTATCTATTTTGAATCCACCAATTATTTGGTGGATTTTCGGATACAGTTACATACCATACATACCATTCTGAAGGGGAACCGCCCGACGGTCCCGTCAATGCCTTTTCCTTTCTGAAATCCATCAAAAATTAATGTTATTAAAAATATTAATTTTGTATCTTTGATTTTATTTCAGCTCTATTTACTGAACAGCCATTCTTCTGCAGCTCCACTGCCATCTCCTCAAATATGTGGCCATTTCTTCTTGCCCCACGCAACTCGCCTATTTTTTGGAACCACAATTCCAGCAAGAGCAAGACCACAAACTTCTTTTTTTATACTTACGTTTTTCCACATTTTCTTCCAGTTTTGGATCGATCATGTGTCTTGCTTCTTTTCATTTATTTAATCTTTATGTTTTTGACATTTCACTTCAGAAAAGAGCTATTCACAATGATAAATATAACAAAACCAGAGATGAGTTCTTCATTTTCAACTCAATTTCGGCGAAATTGAGAACAATTCGCATTTTCGTTTGACAGTTTTTCCAAGGCGAAAATGCGCAATTTCGGCTCATTTTCGGTCGAAAATGCGATTGAGCTCGAAAATGCGCATTTTCGATCCGGTGTGAACATAGTATTAGATAAAATTCCGCTGGATCAGCAAATTTCTAAATTTTGGGAGTTGGAAGAAATTCCAAAGCAAACATTCTTCACTCGAGATGAGTTGTATTGCGAAGAGCAATACACCCGTACAACGAAACGTCTTAGCGATGGTCGTTTTGTTGTTTCGGCAAAAATTTCTCCAAGATATTTCTCTTGGACAATCACGTTTCGGAACCAGTAAGCAGTTCATTCGAACTGAAGTCATGCTGCGTAAAACCCCGGAGATGAACTCCAATTACCAAGAAGTCCTTCGAGAATATCTCACTTTAGGACACATGCAACGAGTTGCACCGCCAAAGTGTGTTGATTCCGTAACGTATTACTATTTGCCTCATCACGCAGTGCTCAAACCGGAGAGTACTCAATTGAGAGTAGTGTTCAACGCCTCATGTCCTTCCTAAGGCGTAAGTCTAAACGACATTCTCTATCTTGGTCCGGTCCTCCAAAAAGACTTATTATTTTGAAGAGGCGATTCTTCAAATATGTGAAAATGTAACGTCAAATCGAAGTGGATGAAAACCATATGCCGTATCAACGCATCTTGTTTCGCGAATCGCCAGATAAAGAGATTCTGGATTACGAACTCAATACTGTCACTTTTAGGCTTAATTTTGCGCCATATATCACTATTCGCACATTTCATTAACTAGTTGATGAAGTTCAAACTCAGTGGCCCCCAGCGGCTTGAAAGATATTCCCAAAGAACACCTTCTGTGTGAAGATTTCTTGGACTTTGCAGATTCCAGTTTCATGAAAACTTTTGGAGTGCGATGGAATGCACAAGCCGATATTTTCCACTTCATTGCCAAGCCAATTGAGCACTCGACCACCTCGACCAAAAGGAAAGTGTTATCCACAATCGCCCAGCTTTTCAACCCAGCTGGTTGGTTGAGTCCCGTATTGGTGACAGCAAAAATTTTAATGCAGAAAATTTGGTTAGAAAAATCTGATTTAAATTAGATCTAGTTTTATTAATAGGAAAAATCCTATTCATTTTAAAGGTAGGTAAATAATAATATGAGAAAAATGTATGTGATAAGTAGATTTGTTTTCTATTTTTATATAATTAAATTCAATAATATTTAACAATCCAAAAAATCTTAAAACTAATAGGTAAGTAAAAACTAAATCTAATCAACATTTGTTGTCTGCAGGTAAGTATTCCAACAGGTAATTAACTAAGTTTCATTATTTTGAAATTCACGAAATTGTGGTAAAGTATCGGAAAATATAATATGGAAAATATAATATTTATTTAGGGTTTAATACAAAAATTGAAAAAAAATGGAAGAAAAAGGTAAGGAAGTAAGAAGGACAAAGGTAAGTAAACGCAAGGGAAATAATGCATATTTTTTAATTTTTTTTTTTCTTGTATATTTTTTTTTTTGTTTTGTTTGTAAGATTTATTTATAAAAAAATAGTTTTTTTTTTGCAGAAATTTAGTAATTTTATATATATTTTGTTGGAATTTTAGCAATCTTTAATTATGTATTTTTGGTAGTGTCTATTTGCGATTTAGATAATTAATTAAATTCAAACTTGCCAAAAGAATAAAAGTAACGCGAGGTGTGAAGAAAACGTAAACAACCAGCGCTTGTTGTTGGTGTTGAAAATATACAAAGCGAGAAAACTCGCATGCTACTCTAATTTCGCTGAGAGCCGCAATGGACGGAGTAAGTCTCCGAAAATCTGTGGCATGAAGTGAGAAGAAGTCTCCACTGCATGGCAACCTTCAACAACATGTGTGGTTCTCTATGCTACAAGAAATTTTACTACACGGCAAAAAAGAAATTTATTTTCAAAAATGACTTACTACTTTGACTGCGATGAAAGGCCTTCCAGCGAAGTGGCGTACATGCTGCAAACAAAATTTCCCTTTTGCACACTTAAATTTTGGGTGACTTGTTTCGGTACCCTTTTTTGTTTTTGTAGGTCATACAAATTTCACATTTTTCTGTTGTTTTGTTTCTTATTGTTTATTTAATCGCACTTTATTCTTTTGCTAAGTTCATTTTAATCTTTCTTTTTTAATTATTTTTTAAATTGATTTACCTTTTTTTTCTAAGATTTTTTTCTTGACACTTTTTTTTTCTCAGTGCAGAGCTTATCGCACGTGCTCTCACACTCACGTTTTTCGTATGTATTGTTGTTGCTTTTTTTCTTGAGTTGCAATCTTTTTGCATTATTTCACTTTGTTTGTTTAGGGAAAGGAAGGAGGCATTTTAAATATATAGATTTTTTGTTTTTTTCTTTTTCCACATTTTTTCTTTTAATTTTTTTCTTTTTTACATTCTTACTAACTAATTTATTACTAACTAAAATACCTAATATAACTTAACTACATTGTTTTGATGGGGTTTTGCACTGAACGAGTTTTTGGCGATTTAAGTTCGGTTTTTACCCTTTTCCACTGTAGATGAGCGACACTTTGTTGGATCGCGATTTTCGGATCTCGTGAGGCACACGTGTTGGGTATCTCGTTTCTCTCTGCTTCCTCCTCTCCTCTCCTGGATCTTGCTGCTTCGCTTCTGCTTCTTGGTGTTCTTGATCTGCTCTATCTTGCGTCTTCTTCTACTTTTTGTCCATCGGCGATCTGCTTCTTCTTCTTCTTGCGATCTCGAATCTGCTTTTGATGTTGCTTCTCTTGGATCGGTGGGCGACGGGGTGGGGGGGGTTGTTGTTGTTGCAAGTTGCAACTAATGTTCTTCGGTTTTAGATGCGAAGGTTCGGATTTTCTGGGTTCTATTTCCAGATCGGATTATCGTTTAAAGCTTTTCCGAACTTTCTTGTCTTCGCGAAATAAAAATCGCACAAACTGAAGCCGTCGCGACTTATGCACTTATTTACTTTTTACTTAATTTCAGAAAATGTATTAATGATTTATTTATTATTTTAAATTAATGTTTAAGTTTTTTTTTTTTTTGTCTTAATGTCCGATGTTATTCGCCCGATGACTATTCGAAGAAAGAGGCCGATTTTCCTCCTTCCGGACATAGGTCGTCTCGGCTTTCCCAGATCAGATCTGTCCTCGTAGTTGGTAATTCTGATTATTAAATTGGTAGCTCTGAATGTTAATTGAAACATTAACAAGTCAAGGGCAAATGGTCATCAACGGACCGAGGTGAAGAGATGAAGCTTTTCCGCTCTCAACGAGTTAACATGATCAACATGCATTTGTGCGAACATGTTGCGATTGACTTCTAACATATTGCAAGCGTCATCGAACATGCAACGCCATTTGATGCAGACATGTTGTAATAAAATTTTTATGGTTGCAGGTTGAACCCAAATTTTACTCAATTTTAGCTAAGACAACAACTAACATTTGGATTGCTCGCGGAATCGACCATTACATCCGCTTGACTGGACTTAGCAGTTGATGCGACTACTTTTGTTGCTAGATTGTGTGGCGAAAACTATGTAGACTTAATTGCCACTTAAATTTCTTTTCAATATCGAATGACGAATCTTGAGCCGGTTGGTGCGTTAAATTAATTAATTATCAACACTAGTAGCGTAGCGGCGAACTTTTTATGCGTGCACTTGGGCATAATTAGACAGTGATACGCAATTTGCACAGATTCTCTGTTGCTATGTACCAAAATTTTCACCGATCGTTTATCCGACTCGTTTATCCGATTTGGAGTAAACAAACCCGGTAAAGATGAGAGATGTTAATAGAGATGAAACATCATCGTCTCTACTAGAGATGGGATTTTTCATCGATCAAAGTGATAATATTTAAACTTAAGATTTTCTGACGATTACACATCTCAACCAAAAAACTCGTGGCGAAGCAAAAGAAATCGTGAAGAAAAAAGTCCCAGTCAAGGAAATCAATGCGCAAGTGTCTGGTCTTAGTGACACCATATCAGCTCGTGTTAGTAAGATGTGCGAGATAGTCATTGGTTCAACGTTGAATCAAGACATTCAAAGCTTTGATTTTACCACGGGTAACCGGAAATTTCCCAGAGCAAAGGATTAGTTGTTCTGTTCTACAACAACTACCCGACATACAATTGGCCGACTCCAATTTCTCCAATCGGTGGAGATTTATACCCAAAAATAATCCTAGACGGAATTCGACATCTCGTTATCGAGTCTCTATTAGCGCAAGAGACAATATTCTCTTTTGGCATTGGTTGACTCAAGGTATTTATTTGTTTTTATTAAAAATTAAATATATTATATATTATATTATTGCAGATATCGATTCACGTACATAATGGCTATCATTGAGATGCAATGACTCTCAAATTTATGAGAAGTCATTGCTGAAACAACAGCTGGAGCAATGTACGTTTCTTATGGAGATGACAAAACCAATGTCAAATGTAAATGTACCAGTTTTTATAATAGGAGATTCTGCATTTAAATTTTCAACAAATTTAATGAAACCGTATCCGTTTAGAACTGAACAGAGCGGTAACCAAAAGAATTTCAACTATTCTCTGTCGAAATGCAGAAGGGTTGTTGAAAATGCTTTTGGCCACCTGAAGACTCGGTTTCGACGGATCGGTAAAGGAATCGATAATAACATTAAAAACACAAATGCTATTATAAAAACATGCTGTGCTCTACACAATTTTTTAAATGAGCACAATGATAAAATCAATGCGAATTGGGTCAGAGATCAACAAAGCAGAGACAGAGGAATTGAACATCCGGAAGACTCTTGGATATTTGACAATCTAGACAACACCGCCGAAGAAATAAGACAGGCTCTCGCATCTTTTTTCAGTAAGTATAATTATTTTAATTTTTAATTGTTTTTAAATATTCAATAAATGCATCCTTCATTTCCGATCCATCCCTGACATACTTTTCTAATAAAATTAGTTTCCGATATTCAAGTTCCTTCATTTCGTGAGTTTACTTTTCACTGTCTTCTTGCATTTTCTTAACATTTGTAATATATTCTGTTGAAACATATTCTTCTTTTTCCCTCTTTCCAGCTGCTACCACCAAATCTGATGTGGATGGCGACGTGGATGACAATAGGAACGTGGATGCCAATTGGGACGTCGATGCCACTGGAGACGGTGGTGGCAACGGTGTAGGCGACGAACTCCTCTGATCGCTACACCCGTCCATAAATTCTTAATAAAAAACTATTTAATATTATTCTTTGTTGTTTTATTTATTACATAACTTCAATGCTATCCTCTATTAAATAATCTAGATTATCTATTTTGAATCCACCAATTATTTGGTGGATTTTCGGATACAGTTTACATACCATACATACCATCTGAAGGGGAACCGCCCGACGGTCCCGTCCAATGCCTTTTCCTTTCTGAAATCCATCAAAAATTAATGTTATTAAAAATATTAATTTTGTATCTTTGATTTTATTTCAGCTCTATTTACTGACAGCCATTCTTCTGCAGCTCCACTGCCATCTCCTCAATATGTGGCCATTTCTTCTTGCCCCACGCAACTCGCCTATTTTTTGGAACCACAATTCCAGCAAGAGCAAGACCACAAACTTCTTTTTTATACTTACGTTTTTCCACATTTTCTTCCAGTTTTGGATCGATCATGTGTCTTGCTCTTTTCATTTATTTAATATTTATGTTTTTGACATTTCACTTCAGAATGATAAATATAACAAAACCAGAGATGAGTTCTTCATTTTCACTCAATTTCGGCGAATTGAGAACAATTCGCATTTTCGTTTGACAGTTTTTCCAAGGCGAAAATGCGCAATTTCGGCTCATTTTCGGTCGAAAATGCGATTGAGCTCGAAAATGCGCATTTTCGATCCGGTGTGAACATAGTATTAGATGAAATTCCGCTGGATCAGCAAATTTCTAAATTTTGGGAGTTGGAAGAAATTCCAAAGCAAACATTCTTCACTCGAGATGAGTTGTATTGCGAAGAGCAATACACCCGTACAACGAAACATCTTAGCGATGGTCGTTTTGTTGTTTCGGCAAAAATTTCTTCAAGATATTTCTCTTGGACAATCACGTTTCGGAACCAGTAAGCAGTTCATTCGAACTGAAGTCATGCTGCGTAAAACCCGGAGATGAACTCCAATTACCAAGAAGTCCTTCGAGAATATCTCACTTTAGGACACATGCAACGAGTTGCACCGCCAAAGTGTGTTGATTCCGTAACGTATTACTATTTGCCTCATCACGCAGTGCTCAAACCGGAGAGTACTCAATTGAGAGTAGTGTTCAACGCCTCATGTCCTTCCTAAGGCGTAAGTCTAAACGACATTCTCTATCTTGGTCCGGTCCTCCAAAAAGACTTATTATTTGAAGAGGCGATTCTTCAAATATGTGAAATGTAACGTCAAATCGAAGTGGATGAAAACCATATGCCGTATCAACGCATCTTGTTTCGCGAATCGCCAGATAAAGAGATTCTGGATTACGAACTCAATACTGTCACTTTTAGGCTTAATTTTGCGCCATATATCACTATTCGCACATTTCATTAACTAGTTGATGAAGTTCAAACTCAGTGGCCCCCAGCGGCTTGAAGATATTCCCAAAGAACACCTTCTGTGTGAAGATTCTTGGACTTTGCAGATTCCAGTTTCATGAAAACTTTTGGAGTGCGATGGAATGCACAAGCCGATATTTTCCACTTCATTGCCAAGCCAATTGAGCACTCGACCACCTCGACCAAAAGGAAAGTGTTATCCACAATCGCCCAGCTTTTCAACCCAGCTGGTTGGTTGAGTCCCGTATTGGTGACAGCAAAAATTTTAATGCAGAAAATTTGGTTAGAAAAATCTGATTACATTAGATCTAGTTTTATTAATAGGAAAATCCTATTCATTTTAAAGGTAGGTAAATAATAATATGAGAAAAATGTATGTGATAAGTAGATTTGTTTTCTATTTTTATATAATTAAATTCAATAATATTTAACAATCCAAAAAATCTTAAAACTAATAGGTAAGTAAAAACTAAATCTAATCAACATTTGTTGTCTGCAGGTAAGTATTCCAACAGGTAATTAACTAAGTTTCATTATTTGAAATTCACGAAATTGTGGTAAAGTATCGAAAATATAATATGGAAATATAATATTTATTTAGGGTTTAATACAAAAATTGAAAAAAAATGGAAGAAAAAGGTAAGGAAGTAAGAAGGACAAAGGTAAGTAAACGCAAGGGAAATAATGCATATTTTTTAATTTTTTTTTTTCTTGTATATTTTTTTTTTGTTTTGTTTGTAAGATTTATTTATAAAAAAATAGTTTTTTTTTTGCAGAAATTTAGTATTTTATATATATTTTGTTGGAATTTTAGCAATCTTTAATTATGTATTTTTGGTAGTGTCTATTTGCGATTTAGATAATTAATTAAATTCAAACTTGCCAAAAGAATAAAAGTAACGCGAGGTGTGAAGAAAAACGTAAACAACCAGCGCTTGTTGTTGGTGTTGAAAATATACAAAGCGAGAAAACTCGCATGCCTACTCTAATTTCGCTGAGAGCCGCAATGGACGGAGTAAGTCTCCGAAAATCTGTGGCATGAAGTGGAGAGAAGTCTCCACTGCATGGCAACCTTCAAACAACATGTGTGGTTCTCTATGCTACAAGAAATTTTACTACACGGCAAAAAAGAAATTTATTTTCAAAAATGACTTACTACTTGACTGCGATGAAAGGCCTTTCCAGCGAAGTGGCGTACATGCTGCAAACAAAATTTCCCTTTTGCACACTTAAATTTTGGGTGACTTGTTTCGGTACCCTTTTTTGTTTTTGTAGGTCATACAAATTTCACATTTTTCTGTTGTTTTGTTTCTTATTGTTTATTTAATCGCAAGAATAAAGATTCTTTTGCTAAGTTCCATTTTAATCTTTCTTTTTTAATTATTTTTTAAATTGATTTACCTTTTTTTTCTAAGATTTTTTTTCTTGACACTTTTTTTTTCTCAGTGCAGAGCTTATCGCACGTGCTCTCACACTCACGTTTTCGTATGTATTGTTGTTGCTTTTTTTCTTGAGTTGCAATCTTTTTGCATTATTTCACTTTGTTTGTTTAGGGAAAGGAAGGGGGCATTTTAAATATATAGATTTTTTTGTTTTTTTACATTCTTACTAACTAATTTATTACTAACTAAAATACCTAATATAACTTAACTACAAGAATTTGAAATCCATCAAAAATTAATGTTATTAAAAATATTAATTTTGTATCTTCGATTTTATTTCAGCTCTATTTACTGAACAGCCATTCTTCTGCAGCTCCACCTGCCATCTCCTCAAATATGTGGCCATTTCTTCTTGCCCCACGCAACTCGCCTATTTTTTGGAACCACAATTCCAGCAAGAGCAAGACCACAAACTTCTTTTTTTATACTTACGTTTTTCCACATTTTCTTCCAGTTTTGGATCGATCATGTGTCTTGCTTCTTTGCATTTATTTAATCTTTATGTTTTTGACATTTCACTTCAGAAAAGAGCTATTCACAATGATAAATATAACAAAACCAGAGATGAGTTCTTCATTTTCAACTCAATTTCGGCGAAATTGAGAACAATTCGCATTTTCGTTTGACAGTTTTTCCAAGGCGAAAATGCGCAATTTCGGCTCATTTTCGGTCGAAAATGCGATTGAGCTCGAAAATGCGCATTTTCGATCCGGTGTGAACATAGTATTAGATGAAATTCCGCTGGATCAGCAAATTTCTAAATTTTGGGAGTTGGAAGAAATTCCAAAGCAAACATTCTTCACTCGAGATGAGTTGTATTGCGAAGAGCAATACACCCGTACAACGAAACGTCTTAGCGATGGTCGTTTTGTTGTTTCGGCAAAAATTTCTCCAAGATATTTCTCTTGGACAATCACGTTTCGGAACCAGTAAGCAGTTCATTCGAACTGAAGTCATGCTGCGTAAAACCCCGGAGATGAACTCCAATTACCAAGAAGTCCTTCGAGAATATCTCACTTTAGGACACATGCAACGAGTTGCACCGCCAAAGTGTGTTGATTCCGTAACGTATTACTATTTGCCTCATCACGCAGTGCTCAAACCGGAGAGTACTCAATTGAGAGTAGTGTTCAACGCCTCATGTCCTTCCTAAGGCGTAAGTCTAAACGACATTCTCTATCTTGGTCCGGTCCTCCAAAAGACTTATTATTTTGAAGAGGCGATTCTTCAAATATGTGAAAATGTAACGTCAAATCGAAGTGGATGAAAACCATATGCCGTATCAACGCACCTTGTTTCGCGAATCGCCAGATAAAGAGATCTGGATTACGAACTCAATACTGTCACTTTTAGGCTTAATTTTGCGCCATATATCACTATTCGCACATTTCATTAACTAGTTGATGAAGTTCAAACTCAGTGGCCCCCAGCGGCTTGAAAGATATTCCCAAAGAACACCTTCTGTGTGAAGATTTCTTGGACTTTGCAGATTCCAGTTTCATGAAAACTTTTGGAGTGCGATGGAATGCACAAGCCGATATTTTCCACTTCATTGCCAAGCCAATTGAGCACTCGACCACCTCGACCAAAAGGAAAGTGTTATCCACAATCGCCCAGCTTTTCAACCCAGCTGGTTGGTTGAGTCCCGTAGTGGTGACAGCAAAAATTTTAATGCAGAAAATTTGGTTAGAAAAATCTGATTTAAATTAGATCTAGTTTTATTAATAGGAAAATCCTATTCATTTTAAAGGTAGGTAAATAATAATATGAGAAAAATGTATGTGATAAGTAGATTTGTTTTCTATTTTTATATAATTAAATTCAATAATATTTAACAATC
Source organism: Coelopa frigida (assembly GCA_017309665.1). Taxonomy (NCBI): domain Eukaryota; kingdom Metazoa; phylum Arthropoda; class Insecta; order Diptera; family Coelopidae; genus Coelopa; species Coelopa frigida. The sequence continues at coordinate 61,568 of JAFDUT010000065.1, read as the reverse complement.
CAAAAAATCTTAAAACTAATATAGGTAAGTAAAAACTAAATCTAATCAACATTTGTTGTCTGCAGGTAAGTATTCCAACAGGTAATTAACTAAGTTTCATTATTTTGAAATTCACGAAATTGTGGTAAAGTATCGGAAATATAATATGGAAATATAATATTTATTTAGGGTTTTTAATACAAAATTGAAAAAAATGGAAGAAAAAGGTAAGGAAGTAAGAAGGACAAAGGTAAGTAACGCAAGGGAAATAATGCATATTTTTTAATTTTTTTTTTTCTTGTATATTTTTTTTTGTTTTGTTGTAAGATTTATTTATAAAAAAAATAGTTTTTTTTTTTGCAGAAATTTAGTAATTTTATATATATTTTGTTGGAATTTTAGCAATCTTTAATTATGTATTTTGGTAGTGTCTATTTGCGATTTAGATAATTAATTAAATTCAAACTTGCCAAAAGAATAAAAGTAACGCGAGGTGTGAAGAAAACGTAAACAACCAGCGCTTGTTGTTGGTGTTGAAAATATACAAAGCGAGAAAACTCGCATGCTACTCTAATTTCGCTGAGAGCCGCAATGGACGGAGTAAGTCTCCGAAAATCTGTGGCATGAAGTGAGAAGAAGTCTCCACTGCATGGCAACCTTCAACAACATGTGTGGTTCTCTATGCTACAAGAAATTTTACTACACGGCAAAAAAGAAATTTATTTTCAAAAATGACTTACTACTTTGACTGCGATGAAAGGCCTTCCAGCGAAGTGGCGTACATGCTGCAAACAAAATTTCCTTTTGCACACTTAAATTTTGGGTGACTTGTTTCGGTACCCTTTTTGTTTTTGTAGGTCATACAAATTTCACATTTTTCTGTTGTTTTGTTTCTTATTGTTTATTTAATCGCACTTTATTTTTGCTAAGTTCCATTTTAATCTTTCTTTTTAATTATTTTTTAAATTGATTTACCTTTTTTTTCTAAGATTTTTTTCTTGACACTTTTTTTTTCTCAGTGCAGAGCTTATCGCACGTGCTCTCACACTCACGTTTTTCGTATGTATTGTTGTTGCTTTTTTTCTTGAGTTGCAATCTTTTTGCATTATTTCACTTTGTTGTTTAGGGAAAGGAAGGGGGCATTTTAAATATATAGATTTTTTTGTTTTTTTACATTCTTACTAACTAATTTATTACTAACTAAAATACCTAATATAACTTAACTACAAGAAATTTGAAATCCATCAAAAATTAATGTTATTAAAAATATTAATTTTGTATCTTCGATTTTATTTCAGCTCTATTACTGAACAGCCATTCTTCTGCAGCTCCACTGCCATCTCCTCAAATATGTGGCCATTTCTCTTGCCCCACGCAACTCGGCCTATTTTTTGGAACCACAATTCCAGCAAGAGCAAGACCACAAACTTCTTTTTTATACTTACGTTTTTCCACATTTTCTTCCAGTTTTGGATCGATCATGTGTCTTGCTTCTTTTCATTTATTTAATCTTTATGTTTTTGACATTTCACTTCAGAAAAGAGCTATTCACAATGATAAATATAACAAAACCAGAGATGAGTTCTTCATTTTCAACTCAATTTCGGCGAAATTGAGAACAATTCGCATTTTCGTTTGACAGTTTTTCCAAGGCGAAAATGCGCAATTTCGGCTCATTTTCGGTCGAAAATGCGATTGAGCTCGAAAATGCGCATTTTCGATCCGGTGTGAACATAGTATTAGATGAAATTCCGCTGGATCAGCAAATTTCTAAATTTTGGGAGTTGGAAGAAATTCCAAAGCAAACATTCTTCACTCGAGATGAGTTGTATTGCGAAGAGCAATACACCCGTACAACGAAACGTCTTAGCGATGGTCGTTTTGTTGTTTCGGCAAAAATTTCTCCAAGATATTTCTCTTGGACAATCACGTTTCGGAACCAGTAAGCAGTTCATTCGAACTGAAGTCATGCTGCGTAAAACCCCGGAGATGAACTCCAATTACCAAGAAGTCCTTCGAGAATATCTCACTTTAGGACACATGCAACGAGTTGCACCGCCTAAGTGTATTGATTCCGTAACGTATTACTATTTGCCTCATCACGCAGTGCTCAAACCGGAGAGTACTCAATTGAGAGTAGTGTTCAACGCCTCATGTCCTTCCTAAGGCGTAAGTCTAAACGACATTCTCTATCTTGGTCCGGTCCTCCAAAAAGACTTGACCATGCTTATTTTGAAGAGGCGATTCTTCAAATATGTGAAAATGTAACGTCAAATCGAAGTGGATGAAAACCATATGCCGTATCAACGCATCTTGTTTCGCGAATCGCGAGATAAAGAGATTCTGGATTACGAACTCAATACTGTCACTTTTGGGCTTAATTTTGCGCCATATATCACTATTCGCACATTTCATTAACTAGTTGATGAAGTTCAAACTCAGTGGCCCCCAGCGGCTTGAAAGATATTCCCAAAGAACACCTTCTGTGTGAAGATTTCTTGGACTTTGCAGATTCCAGTTTCATGAAAACTTTTGGAGTGCGATGGAATGCACAAGCCGATATTTTCCACTTCATTGCCAAGCCAATTGAGCACTCGACCACCTCGACCAAAAGGAAAGTGTTATCCACAATCGCCCAGCTTTTCAACCCAGCTGGTTGGTTGAGTCCCGTAGTGGTGACAGCAAAAATTTTAATGCAGAAAATTTTTAAAAAAAGAAAATTTATAAAAAAAATAGTTTTTTTTTTTTTTTTGCAGAAATTTAGTAATTTTATATATATTTTGTTGGAATTTTAGCAATCTTTAATTATGTATTTTTGGTAGTGTCTATTTGCGATTTAGATAATTAATTAAATTCAAACTTGCCAAAAGAATAAAAGTAACGCGAGGTGTGAAGAAAACGTAAACAACCAGCGCTTGTTGTTGGTGTTGAAAATATACAAAGCGAGAAAACTCGCATGCTACTCTAATTTCGCTGAGAGCCGCAATGGACGGAGTAAGTCTCCGAAAATCTGTGGCATGAAGTGAGAAGAAGTCTCCACTGCATGGCAACCTTCAACAACATGTGTGGTTCTCTATGCTACAAGAAATTTTACTACACGGCAAAAAAGAAATTTATTTTCAAAAATGACTTACTACTTTGACTGCGATGAAAGGCCTTCCAGCGAAGTGGCGTACATGCTGCAAACAAAATTTCCCTTTTGCACACTTAAATTTTGGGTGACTTGTTTCGGTACCCTTTTTTGTTTTTGTAGGTCATACAAATTTCACATTTTTCTGTTGTTTTGTTTCTTATTGTTTATTTAATCGCACTTTATTCTTTTGCTAAGTTCCATTTTAATCTTTCTTTTTAATTATTTTTTAAATTGATTTACCTTTTTTTTCTAAGATTTTTTTTCTTGACACTTTTTTTTTCTCAGTGCAGAGCTTATCGCACGTGCTCTCACACTCACGTTTTTCGTATGTATTCTTGTTGCTTTTTTTCTTGAGTTGCAATCTTTTTGCATTATTTCACTTTGTTTGTTTAGGGAAAGGAAGGGGGCATTTTAAATATATAGATTTTTTTGTTTTTTTACATTCTTACTAACTAATTTATTACTAACTAAAATACCTAATATAACTTAACTACAAGAAATTTGAAATCCATCAAAAATTAATGTTATTAAAAATATTAATTTTGTATCTTCGATTTTATTTCAGCTCTATTTACTGAACAGCCATTCTTCTGCAGCTCCACTGCCATCTCCTCAAATATGTGGCCATTTCTTCTTGCCCCACGCAACTCGCCTATTTTTTGGAACCACAATTCCAGCAAGAGCAAGACCACAAACTTCTTTTTTTATACTTACGTTTTTCCACATTTTCTTCCAGTTTTGGATCGATCATGTGTCTTGCTTCTTTTCATTTATTTAATCTTTATGTTTTTGACATTTCACTTCAGAAAAGAGCTATTCACAATGATAAATATAACAAAACCAGAGATGAGTTCTTCATTTTCAACTCAATTTCGGCGAAATTGAGAACAATTCGCATTTTCGTTTGACAGTTTTTCCAAGGCGAAAATGCGCAATTTCGGCTCATTTTCGGTCGAAAATGCGATTGAGCTCGAAAATGCGCATTTTCGATCCGGTGTGAACATAGTATTAGATGAAATTCCGCTGGATCAGCAAATTTCTAAATTTTGGGAGTTGGAAGAAATTCCAAAGCAAACATTCTTCACTCGAGATGAGTTGTATTGCGAAGAGCAATACACCCGTACAACGAAACGTCTTAGCGATGGTCGTTTTGTTGTTTCGGCAAAAATTTCTCCAAGATATTTCTCTTGGACAATCACGTTTCGGAACCAGTAAGCAGTTCATTCGAACTGAAGTCATGCTGCGTAAAACCCCGGAGATGAACTCCAATTACCAAGAAGTCCTTCGAGAATATCTCACTTTAGGACACATGCAACGAGTTGCACCGCCTAAGTGTGTTGATTCCGTAACGTATTACTATTTGCCTCATCACGCAGTGCTCAAACCGGAGAGTACTCAATTGAGAGTAGTGTTCAACGCCTCATGTCCTTCCTAAGGCGTAAGTCTAAACGACATTCTCTATCTTGGTCCGGTCCTCCAAAAGACTTGACCATGCTTATTTTGAAGAGGCGATTCTTCAAATATGTGAAAATGTAACGTCAAATCGAAGTGGATGAAAACCATATGCCGTATCAACGCATCTTGTTTCGCGAATCGCGAGATAAAGAGATTCTGGATTACGAACTCAATACTGTCACTTTTGGGCTTAATTTTGCGCCATATATCACTATTCGCACATTTCATTAACTAGTTGATGAAGTTCAAACTCAGTGGCCCCCAGCGGCTTGAAAGATATTCCCGAAGAACACCTTCTGTGTGAAGATTTCTTGGACTTTGCCAGATTCCAGTTTCATGAAAACTTTTGGAGTGCGATGGAATGCACAAGCCGATATTTTCCACTTCATTGCCAAGCCAATTGAGCACTCGACCACCTCGACCAAAAGGAAAGTGTTATCCACAATCGCCCAGCTTTTCAACCCAGCTGGTTGGTTGAGTCCCGTAGTGGTGACAGCAAAAATTTTAATGCAGAAAATTTGGTTAGAAAAATCTAATTTAAATTAGATCTAGTTTTATTAATAGGAAAAATCCTATTCATTTTAAAGGTAGGTAAATAATAATATGAGAAAAATGTATGTGATAAGTAGATTTGTTTTCTATTTTTATATAATTAAATTCAATAATATTTAACAATCCAAAAAATCTTAAAACTAATAGGTAAGTAAAAACTAAATCTAATCAACATTTGTTGTCTGCAGGTAAGTATTCCAACAGGTAATTAACTAAGTTTCATTATTTTGAAATTCACGAAATTGTGGTAAAGTATCGGAAAATATAATATGGAAAATATAATATTTATTTAGGGTTTAATACAAAATTGAAAAAAAATGGAAGAAAAAGGTAAGGAAGTAAGAAGGACAAAGGTAAGTAAACGCAAGGGAAATAATGCATATTTTTTAATTTTTTTTTTTCTTGTATATTTTTTTTTTTGTTTTGTTTGTAAGATTTATTTATAAAAAAAATAGTTTTTTTTTTTGCAGAAATTTAGTAATTTTATATATATTTTGTTGGAATTTTAGCAATCTTTAATTATGTATTTTTGGTAGTGTCTATTTGCGATTTAGATAATTAATTAAATTCAAACTTGCCAAAAGAATAAAAGTAACGCGAGGTGTGAAGAAAACGTAAACAACCAGCGCTTGTTGTTGGTGTTGAAAATATACAAAGCGAGAAAACTCGCATGCTACTCTAATTTCGCTGAGAGCCGCAATGGACGGAGTAAGTCTCCGAAAATCTGTGGCATGAAGTGAGAAGAAGTCTCCACTGCATGGCAACCTTCAACAACATGTGTGGTTCTCTATGCTACAAGAAATTTTACTACACGGCAAAAAAGAAATTTATTTTCAAAAATGACTTACTACTTTGACTGCGATGAAAGGCCTTCCAGCGAAGTGGCGTACATGCTGCAAACAAAATTTCCCTTTTGCACACTTAAATTTTGGGTGACTTGTTTCGGTACCCTTTTTTGTTTTTGTAGGTCATACAAATTTCACATTTTTCTGTTGTTTTGTTTCTTATTGTTTATTTAATCGCACTTTATTCTTTTGCTAAGTTCCATTTTAATCTTTCTTTTTTAATTATTTTTTAAATTGATTTACCTTTTTTTTCTAAGATTTTTTTTCTTGACACTTTTTTTTCTCAGTGCAGAGCTTATCGCACGTGCTCTCACACTCACGTTTTTCGTATGTATTGTTGTTGCTTTTTTTCTTGAGTTGCAATCTTTTTGCATTATTTCACTTTGTTTGTTTAGGGAAAGGAAGGGGGCATTTTAAATATATAGATTTTTTTGTTTTTTTACATTCTTACTAACTAATTTATTACTAACTAAAATACCTAATATAACTTAACTACAAGAAATTTGAAATCCATCAAAAATTAATGTTATTAAAAATATTAATTTTGTATCTTCGATTTTATTTCAGCTCTATTTACTGAACAGCCATTCTTCTGCAGCTCCACTGCCATCTCCTCAAATATGTGGCCATTTCTTCTTGCCCCACGCAACTCGCCTATTTTTTGGAACCACAATTCCAGCAAGAGCAAGACCACAAACTTCTTTTTTTATACTTACGTTTTTCCACATTTTCTTCCAGTTTTGGATCGATCATGTGTCTTGCTTCTTTGCATTTATTTAATCTTTATGTTTTTGACATTTCACTTCAGAAAAGAGCTATTCACAATGATAAATATAACAAACCAGAGATGAGTTCTTCATTTTCAACTCAATTTCGGCGAAATTGAGAACAATTCGCATTTTCGTTTGACAGTTTTTCCAAGGCGAAAATGCGCAATTTCGGCTCATTTTCGGTCGAAAATGCGATTGAGCTCGAAAATGCGCATTTTCGATCCGGTGTGAACATAGTATTAGATGAAATTCCGCTGGATCAGCAAATTTCTAAATTTTGGGAGTTGGGAAGAAATTCCAAAGCAAACATTCTTCACTCGAGATGAGTTGTATTGCGAAGAGCAATACACCCGTACAACGAAACGTCTTAGCGATGGTCGTTTTGTTGTTTCGGCAAAAATTTCTCCAAGATATTTCTCTTGGACAATCACGTTTCGGAACCAGTAAGCAGTTCATTCGAACTGAAGTCATGCTGCGTAAAACCCCGGAGATGAACTCCAATTACCAAGAAGTCCTTCGAGAATATCTCACTTTAGGACACATGCAACGAGTTGCACCGCCAAAGTGTGTTGATTCCGTAACGTATTACTATTTGCCTCATCACGCAGTGCTCAAACCGGAGAGTACTCAATTGAGAGTAGTGTTCAACGCCTCATGTCCTTCCTAAGGCGTAAGTCTAAACGACATTCTCTATCTTGGTCCGGTCCTCCAAAAAGACTTATTATTTTGAAGAGGCGATTCTTCAAATATGTGAAAATGTAACGTCAAATCGAAGTGGATGAAAACCATATGCCGTATCAACGCATCTTGTTTCGCGAATCGCGATAAAGAGATTCTGGATTACGAACTCAATACTGTCACTTTTGGGCTTAATTTTGCGCCATATATCACTATTCGCACATTTCATTAACTAGTTGATGAAGTTCAAACTCAGTGGCCCCCAGCGGCTTGAAAGATATTCCCAAAGAACACCTTCTGTGTGAAGATTTCTTGGACTTTGCAGATTCCAGTTTCATGAAAACTTTTGGAGTGCGATGGAATGCACAAGCCGATATTTTCCACTTCATTGCCAAGCCAATTGAGCACTCGACCACCTCGACCAAAAGGAAAGTGTTATCCACAATCGCCCAGCTTTTCAACCCAGCTGGTTGGTTGAGTCCCGTAGTGGTGACAGCAAAAATTTTAATGCAGAAAATTTGGTTAGAAAAATCTGATTTAAATTAGATCTAGTTTTATTAATAGGAAAAATCCTATTCATTTTAAAGGTAGGTAAATAATAATATGAGAAAAATGTATGTGATAAGTAGATTTGTTTTCTATTTTTATATAATTAAATTCAATAATATTTAACAATCCAAAAAATCTTAAAACTAATAGGTAAGTAAAAACTAAATCTAATCAACATTTGTTGTCTGCAGGTAAGTATTCCAACAGGTAATTAACTAAGTTTCATTATTTTGAAATTCACGAAATTGTGGTAAAGTATCGGAAAATATAATATGGAAAATATAATATTTATTTAGGGTTTAATACAAAAATTGAAAAAAAATGGAAAAAGGTAAGGAAGTAAGAAGGACAAAGGTAAGTAAACGCAAGGGAAATAATGCATATTTTTTAATTTTTTTTTCTTGTATATTTTTTTTGTTTTGTTTGTAAGATTTATTTATAAAAAAATAGTTTTTTTTTTTGCAGAAATTTAGTAATTTTATATATATTTGTTGGAATTTTAGCAATCTTTAATTATGTATTTTTGGTAGTGTCTATTTGCGATTTAGATAATTAATTAAATTCAAACTTGCCAAAAGAATAAAAGTAACGCGAGGTGTGAAGAAAACGTAAACAACCAGCGCTTGTTGTTGGTGTTGAAAATATACAAAGCGAGAAAACTCGCATGCTACTCTAATTTCGCTGAGAGCCGCAATGGACGGAGTAAGTCTCCGAAAATCTGTGGCATGAAGTGAGAAGAAGTCTCCACTGCATGGCAACCTTCAACAACATGTGTGGTTCTCTATGCTACAAGAAATTTTACTACACGGCAAAAAAGAAATTTATTTTCAAAATGACTTACTACTTTGACTGCGATGAAAGGCCTTCCAGCGAAGTGGCGTACATGCTGCAAACAAAATTTCCCTTTTGCACACTTAAATTTTGGGTGACTTGTTTCGGTACCCTTTTTGTTTTTGTAGGTCATACAAATTTCACATTTTTCTGTTGTTTTGTTTCTTATTGTTTATTTAATCGCACTTTATTCTTTTGCTAAGTTCCATTTTAATCTTTCTTTTTAATTATTTTTTAAATTGATTTACCTTTTTTTTCTAAGATTTTTTTTCTTGACACTTTTTTTTTCTCAGTGCAGAGCTTATCGCACGTGCTCTCACACTCACTTTTTCGTATGTATTGTTGTTGCTTTTTTCTTGAGTTGCAATCTTTTTGCATTATTTCACTTTGTTTGTTTAGGGAAAGGAAGGGGCATTTTAAATATATAGATTTTTTTTTTTTTACATTCTTACTAACTAATTTATTACTAACTAAAATACCTAATATAACTTAACTACAAGAAATTTGAAATCATCAAAAATTAATGTTATTAAAAATATTAATTTTGTATCTTCGATTTTATTTCAGCTCTATTTACTGAACAGCCATTCTTCTGCAGCTCCACTGCCATCTCCTCAAATATGTGGCCATTTCTTCTTGCCCCACGCAACTCGCCTATTTTTTGGAACCACAATTCCAGCAAGAGCAAGACCACAAACTTCTTTTTTTATACTTACGTTTTTCCACATTTTTCTTCCAGTTTGGATCGATCATGTGTCTTGCTTCTTTGCATTTATTTAATCTTTATGTTTTGACATTTCACTTCAGAAAAGAGCTATTCACAATGATAATATAACAAAACCAGAGATGAGTTCTTCATTTTCAACTCAATTTCGGCGAAATTGAGAACAATTCGCATTTTCGTTGACAGTTTTTCCAAGGCGAAAATGCGCAATTTCGGCTCATTTTCGGTCGAAAATGCGATTGAGCTCGAAAATGCGCATTTTCGATCCGGTGTGAACATAGTATTAGATGAAATTCCGCTGGATCAGCAAATTTCTAAATTTTGGGGAGTTGGAAGAAATTCCAAAGCAAACATTCTTCACTCGAGATGAGTTGTATTGCGAAGAGCACTACACCCGTACAACGAAACGTCTAGCGATGGTCGTTTTGTTGTTTCGGCAAAAATTTCTCCAAGATATTTCTCTTGGACAATCACGTTTCGGAACCAGTAAGCAGTTCATTCGAACTGAAGTCATGCTGCGTAAAACCCCGGAGATGAACTCCAATTACCAAGAAGTCCTTCGAGAATATCTCACTTTAGGACACATGCAACGAGTTGCACCGCCTAAGTGTGTTGATTCCGTAACGTATTACTATTTGCCTCATCACGCAGTGCTCAAACCGGAGAGTACTCAATTGAGAGTAGTGTTCAAACGCCTCATGTCCTTCCTAAGGCGTAAGTCTAAACGACATTCTCTATCTTGGTCCGGTCCTCCAAAAGACTTGACCATGCTTATTTTGAAGAGGCGATTCTTCAAATATGTGAAAATGTAACGTCAAATCGAAGTGGATGAAAACCATATGCCGTATCAACGCATCTTGTTTCGCGAATCGCGAGATAAAGAGATTCTGGATTACGAACTCAATACTGTCACTTTTGGGCTTAATTTTGCGCCATATATCACTATTCGCACATTTCATTAACTAGTTGATGAAGTTCAAACTCAGTGGCCCCCAGCGGCTTGAAAGATATTCCCGAAGAACACCTTCTGTGTGAAGATTTCTTGGACTTTGCAGATTCCAGTTTCATGAAAACTTTGGAGTGCGATGAATGCACAAGCGATATTTTCCACTTCATTGCCAAGCCAATTGAGCACTCGACCACCTCGACCAAAAGGAAAGTGTTATCCACAATCGCCCAGCTTTTCAACCCAGCTGGTTGGTTGAGTCCCGTAGTGGTGACAGCAAAAATTTTAATGCAGAAAATTTGGTTAGAAAAATCTAATTTAAATTAGATCTAGTTTTATTAATAGGAAAAATCCTATTCATTTTAAAGGTAGGTAAATAATAATATGAGAAAAATGTATGTGATAAGTAGATTTGTTTTCTATTTTTATATAATTAAATTCAATAATATTTAACAATCCAAAAAATCTTAAAACTAATAGGTAAGTAAAAACTAAATCTAATCAACATTTGTTGTCTGCAGGTAAGTATTCCAACAGGTAATTAACTAAGTTTCATTATTTTGAAATTCACGAAATTGTGGTAAAGTATCGGAAAATATAATATGGAAAATATAATATTTATTTAGGGTTTAATACAAAAATTGAAAAAAAATGGAAGAAAAAGGTAAGGAAGTAAGAAGGACAAAGGTAAGTAAACGCAAGGGAAATAATGCATATTTTTTAATTTTTTTTTTCTTGTATATTTTTTTTTTGTTTTGTTTGTAAGATTTATTTATAAAAAAAATAGTTTTTTTTTTTGCAGAAATTTAGTAATTTTATATATATTTTGTTGGAATTTTAGCAATCTTTAATTATGTATTTTTGGTAGTGTCTATTTGCGATTTAGATAATTAATTAAATTCAAACTTGCCAAAAGAATAAAAGTAACGCGAGGTGTGAAGAAAACGTAAACAACCAGCGCTTGTTGTTGGTGTTGAAAATATACAAAGCGAGAAAACTCGCATGCTACTCTAATTTCGCTGAGAGCCGCAATGGACGGAGTAAGTCTCCGAAAATCTGTGGCATGAAGTGAGAAGAAGTCTCCACTGCATGGCAACCTTCAACAACATGTGTGGTTCTCTATGCTACAAGAAATTTTACTACACGGCAAAAAAGAAATTTATTTTCAAAAATGACTTACTACTTTGACTGCGATGAAAGGCCTTCCAGCGAAGTGGCGTACATGCTGCAAACAAAATTTCCCTTTTGCACACTTAAATTTTGGGTGACTTGTTTCGGTACCCTTTTTGTTTTTGTAGGTCATACAAATTTCACATTTTTCTGTTGTTTTGTTTCTTATTGTTTATTTAATCGCACTTTATTCTTTTGCTAAGTTCCATTTTAATCTTTCTTTTTTAATTATTTTTTAAATTGATTTACCTTTTTTTTCTAAGATTTTTTTTCTTGACACTTTTTTTTTCTCAGTGCAGAGCTTATCGCACGTGCTCTCACACTCACGTTTTTCGTATGTATTGTTGTTGCTTTTTTTCTTGAGTTGCAATCTTTTGCATTATTTCACTTTGTTTGTTTAGGGAAAGGAAGGGGGCATTTTAAATATATAGATTTTTTTGTTTTTTTACATTCTTACTAACTAATTTATTACTAACTAAAATACCTAATATAACTTAACTACAAGAAATTTGAAATCCATCAAAAATTAATGTTATTAAAAATATTAATTTTGTATCTTCGATTTTATTTCAGCTCTATTTACTGAACAGCCATTCTTCTGCAGCTCCACTGCCATCTCCTCAAATATGTGGCCATTTCTTCTTGCCCCACGCAACTCGCCTATTTTTTGGAACCACAATTCCAGCAAGAGCAAGACCACAAACTTCTTTTTTTATACTTACGTTTTTCCACATTTTCTTCCAGTTTTGGATCGATCATGTGTCTTGCTTCTTTGCATTTATTTAATCTTTATGTTTTTGACATTTCACTTCAGAAAAGAGCTATTCACAATGATAAATATAACAAAACCAGAGATGAGTTCTTCATTTTCAACTCAATTTCGGCGAAATTGAGAACAATTCGCATTTTCGTTTGACAGTTTTTCCAAGGCGAAAATGCGCAATTTCGGCTCATTTTCGGTCGAAAATGCGATTGAGCTCGAAAATGCGCATTTTCGATCCGGTGTGAACATAGTATTAGATGAAATTCCGCTGGATCAGCAAATTTCTAAATTTTGGGAGTTGGAAGAAATTCCAAAGCAAACATTCTTCACTCGAGATGAGTTGTATTGCGAAGAGCAATACACCCGTACAACGAAACGTCTTAGCGATGGTCGTTTTGTTGTTTCGGCAAAAATTTCTCCAAGATATTTCTCTTGGACAATCACGTTTCGGAACCAGTAAGCAGTTCATTCGAACTGAAGTCATGCTGCGTAAAACCCCGGAGATGAACTCCAATTACCAAGAAGTCCTTCGAGAATATCTCACTTTAGGACACATGCAACGAGTTGCACCGCCTAAGTGTATTGATTCCGTAACGTATTACTATTTGCCTCATCACGCAGTGCTCAAACCGGAGAGTACTCAATTGAGAGTAGTGTTCAACGCCTCATGTCCTTCCTAAGGCGTAAGTCTAAACGACATTCTCTATCTTGGTCCGGTCCTCCAAAAAGACTTGACCATGCTTATTTTGAAGAGGCGATTCTTCAAATATGTGAAAATGTAACGTCAAATCGAAGTGGATGAAAACCATATGCCGTATCAACGCATCTTGTTTCGCGAATCGCGAGATAAAGAGATTCTGGATTACGAACTCAATACTGTCACTTTTGGGCTTAATTTTGCGCCATATATCACTATTCGCACATTTCATTAACTAGTTGATGAAGTTCAAACTCAGTGGCCCCCAGCGGCTTGAAAGATATTCCCAAAGAACACCTTCTGTGTGAAGATTTCTTGGACTTTGCAGATTCCAGTTTCATGAAAACTTTTGGAGTGCGATGGAATGCACAAGCCGATATTTTCCACTTCATTGCCAAGCCAATTGAGCACTCGACCACCTCGACCAAAAGGAAAGTGTTATCCACAATCGCCCAGCTTTTCAACCCAGCTGGTTGGTTGAGTCCCGTAGTGGTGACAGCAAAAATTTTAATGCAGAAAATTTTTAAAAAAAGAAAATTTATAAAAAAAATAGTTTTTTTTTTTTTTTTGCAGAAATTTAGTAATTTTATATATATTTTGTTGGAATTTTAGCAATCTTTAATTATGTATTTTTGGTAGTGTCTATTTGCGATTTAGATAATTAATTAAATTCAAACTTGCCAAAAGAATAAAAGTAACGCGAGGTGTGAAGAAAACGTAAACAACCAGCGCTTGTTGTTGGTGTTGAAAATATACAAAGCGAGAAAACTCGCATGCTACTCTAATTTCGCTGAGAGCCGCAATGGACGGAGTAAGTCTCCGAAAATCTGTGGCATGAAGTGAGAAGAAGTCTCCACTGCATGGCAACCTTCAACAACATGTGTGGTTCTCTATGCTACAAGAAATTTTACTACACGGCAAAAAAGAAATTTATTTTCAAAAATGACTTACTACTTTGACTGCGATGAAAGGCCTTCCAGCGAAGTGGCGTACATGCTGCAAACAAAATTTCCCTTTTGCACACTTAAATTTTGGGTGACTTGTTTCGGTACCCTTTTTTGTTTTTGTAGGTCATACAAATTTCACATTTTTCTGTTGTTTTGTTTCTTATTGTTTATTTAATCGCACTTTATTCTTTTGCTAAGTTCCATTTTAATCTTTCTTTTTTAATTATTTTTTAAATTGATTTACCTTTTTTTCTAAGATTTTTTTTCTTGACACTTTTTTTTTCTCAGTGCAGAGCTTATCGCACGTGCTCTCACACTCACGTTTTTCGTATGTATTGTTGTTGCTTTTTTTCTTGAGTTGCAATCTTTTTGCATTATTTCACTTTGTTTGTTTAGGGAAAGGAAGGGGGCATTTTAAATATATAGATTTTTTTGTTTTTTTACATTCTTACTAACTAATTTATTACTAACTAAAATACCTAATATAACTTAACTACAAGAAATTTGAAATCCATCAAAAATTAATGTTATTAAAAATATTAATTTTGTATCTTCGATTTTATTTCAGCTCTATTTACTGAACAGCCATTCTTCTGCAGCTCCACTGCCATCTCCTCAAATATGTGGCCATTTCTTCTTGCCCCACGCAACTCGCCTATTTTTTGGAACCACAATTCCAGCAAGAGCAAGACCACAAACTTCTTTTTTTATACTTACGTTTTTCCACATTTTCTTCCAGTTTTGGATCGATCATGTGTCTTGCTTCTTTGCATTTATTTAATCTTTATGTTTTTGACATTTCACTTCAGAAAAGAGCTATTCACAATGATAAATATAACAAAACCAGAGATGAGTTCTTCATTTTCAACTCAATTTCGGCGAAATTGAGAACAATTCGCATTTTCGTTTGACAGTTTTTCCAAGGCGAAAATGCGCAATTTCGGCTCATTTTCGGTCGAAAATGCGATTGAGCTCGAAAATGCGCATTTTCGATCCGGTGTGAACATAGTATTAGATGAAATTCCGCTGGATCAGCAAATTTCTAAATTTTGGGAGTTGGAAGAAATTCCAAAGCAAACATTCTTCACTCGAGATGAGTTGTATTGCGAAGAGCAATACACCCGTACAACGAAACGTCTTAGCGATGGTCGTTTTGTTGTTTCGGCAAAAATTTCTCCAAGATATTTCTCTTGGACAATCACGTTTCGGAACCAGTAAGCAGTTCATTCGAACTGAAGTCATGCTGCGTAAAACCCCGGAGATGAACTCCAATTACCAAGAAGTCCTTCGAGAATATCTCACTTTAGGACACATGCAACGAGTTGCACCGCCTAAGTGTATTGATTCCGTAACGTATTACTATTTGCCTCATCACGCAGTGCTCAAACCGGAGAGTACTCAATTGAGAGTAGTGTTCAACGCCTCATGTCCTTCCTAAGGCGTAAGTCTAAACGACATTCTCTATCTTGGTCCGGTCCTCCAAAAAGACTTGACCATGCTTATTTTGAAGAGGCGATTCTTCAAATATGTGAAAATGTAACGTCAAATCGAAGTGGATGAAAACCATATGCCGTATCAACGCATCTTGTTTCGCGAATCGCGAGATAAAGAGATTCTGGATTACGAACTCAATACTGTCACTTTTGGGCTTAATTTTGCGCCATATATCACTATTCGCACATTTCATTAACTAGTTGATGAAGTTCAAACTCAGTGGCCCCCAGCGGCTTGAAAGATATTCCCAAAGAACACCTTCTGTGTGAAGATTTCTTGGACTTTGCAGATTCCAGTTTCATGAAAACTTTTGGAGTGCGATGGAATGCACAAGCCGATATTTTCCACTTCATTGCCAAGCCAATTGAGCACTCGACCACCTCGACCAAAAGGAAAGTGTTATCCACAATCGCCCAGCTTTTCAACCCAGCTGGTTGGTTGAGTCCCGTAGTGGTGACAGCAAAAATTTTAATGCAGAAAATTTGGTTAGATTATTTATAAAAAAAATAGTTTTTTTTTTTTTTGCAGAAATTTAGTAATTTTATATATATTTTGTTTGAATTTTAGCAATCTTTAATTATGTATTTTTGGTAGTGTCTATTTGCGATTTAGATAATTAATTAAATTCAAACTTGCCAAAAGAATAAAAGTAACGCGAGGTGTGAAGAAAACGTAAACAACCAGCGCTTGTTGTTGGTGTTGAAAATATACAAAGCGAGAAAACTCGCATGCTACTCTAATTTCGCTGAGAGCCGCAATGGACGGAGTAAGTCTCCGAAAATCTGTGGCATGAAGTGAGAAGAAGTCTCCACTGCATGGCAACCTTCAACAACATGTGTGGTTCTCTATGCTACAAGAAATTTTACTACACGGCAAAAAAGAAATTTATTTTCAAAAATGACTTACTACTTTGACTGCGATGAAAGGCCTTCCAGCGAAGTGGCGTACATGCTGCAAACAAAATTTCCCTTTTGCACACTTAAATTTTGGGTGACTTGTTTCGGTACCCTTTTTTGTTTTTGTAGGTCATACAAATTTCACATTTTTCTGTTGTTTTGTTTCTTATTGTTTATTTAATCGCACTTTATTCTTTTGCTAAGTTCCATTTTAATCTTTCTTTTTTAATTATTTTTTAAATTGATTTACCTTTTTTTCTAAGATTTTTTCTTGACACTTTTTTTTCTCAGTGCAGAGCTTATCGCACGTGCTCTCACACTCACGTTTTTCGTATGTATTGTTGTTGCTTTTTTTCTTGAGTTGCAATCTTTTTGCATTATTTCACTTTGTTTGTTTAGGGAAAGGAAGGAGGCATTTTAAATATATAGATTTTTTTGTTTTTTTCTTTTTCCACATTTTTTCTTTTAATTTTTTTCTTTTTTTACATTCTTACTAACTAATTTATTACTAACTAAAATACCTAATATAACTTAACTACATTGTTTTGATGGGGTTTTGCACTGAACGAGTTTTTGGCGATTTAAGTTCGGTTTTTACCCTTTTCCACTGTAGATGAGCGACACTTTGTTGGATCGCGATTTTCGGATCTCGTGAGGCACACGTGTTGGGTATCTCGTTTCTCTCTGCTTCCTCCTCTCCTCTCCTGGATCTTGCTGCTTCGCTTCTGCTTCTTGGTGTTCTTGATCTGCTCTATCTTGCGTCTTCTTCTACTTTTTGTCCATCGGCGATCTGCTTCTTCTTCTTCTTGCGATCTCGAATCTGCTTTTGATGTTGCTTCTCTTGGATCGGTGGGCGACGGGGTGGGGGGGGGTTGTTGTTGTTGCAAGTTGCAACTAATGTTCTTCGGTTTTAGATGCGAAGGTTCGGATTTTCTGGGTTCTATTTCCAGATCGGATTATCGTTTAAAGCTTTTCCGAACTTTCTTGTCTTCGCGAAATAAAAATCGCACAAACTGAAGCCGTCGCGACTTATGCACTTATTTACTTTTTACTTAATTTCAGAAAATGTATTAATGATTTATTTATTATTTTAAATTAATGTTTAAGTTTTTTTTTTTGTCTTAATGTCCGATGTTATTCGCCCTCCTTCCGGACATAGGTCGTCTCGGCTTTCCCAGATCAGATCTGTCCTCGTAGTTGGTAATTCTGATTATTAAATTGGTAGCTCTGAATGTTAATTGAAACATTAACAAGTCAAGGGCAAATGGTCATCAACGGACCGAGGTAAAGAGATGAAGCTTTTCCGCTCTCAACGAGTTAACATGATCAACATGCATTTGTGCGAACATGTTGCGATTGACTTCTAACATATTGCAAGCGTCATCAAACATGCAACGCCATTTGATGCAGACATGTTGTAATAAAATTTTTATGGTTGCAGGTTGCACCCAAATTTTACTCAATTTTAGCTAAGACAACAACTAACATTTGGATTGCTCGCGGAATCGACCATTACATCCGCTTGACTGGACTTAGCAGTTGATGCGACTACTTTTGTTGCTGGACTGTGTGGCGAAAACTATGTAGACTTAATTGCCACTTAAATTTCTTTTAAATATCGAATGACGAACCTTGAGCCGGTTGGTGCGTTAAATTAATTAATTATCAAACGTGTACAATTTTCTTTAATTGTTAAAGAACTAATTAAACATTCTCGCGAACTTAAATAAACATTTTATTTCAAGTCTTTAAATTATTAGACTGAACTTTTATTAAACCAACTGGTCACGCACAAATTCTTGTAAGCGAAGTATTCGCTTTGACTCCCCTCCTACTCATCTTCGATCGCTAATCGAAGCTTCGCACTGATCGTGCCGACAAAAACAATACTGTGGCCAAAGCTTGCGCATAGGCAATGCATTGGGCTACAACAACCACATTGCGCGAATCAGCTTCGGTAACAATAACATTAAGCAGAGAACGGTCAGTATGGTCAGTGTATGGAGAGCGTAGCGGCGAACTTTTTATGCGTGCACTTAGATAGTGGGCATAATTAGAGAGTGATACGCAATTTGCACAGATTCTCTGTTGCTATGTACCAAAAATTTTCACCGATCGTTTATCCGACTCGTTTATCCGATTTGGAGTAAACAAACCCGGTAAAGATGAGAGATGTTAATAGAGATGAAACATCATCGTCTCTACTAGAGATGGGATTTTTCATCGATCAAAGTGATGATATTTAAACTTAAGATTTTCTGACGATTACACATCTCAACCAAAAAACTCGTGGCGAAGCAAAAGAAATCGTGAAGAAAAAAGTCCCAGTCAAGGAAATCAATGCGCAAGTGTCTGGTCTTAGTGACACCATATCAGCTCGTGTTAGTAAGATGTGCTAGATAGTCATTGGTTCAACGTTGAATCAAGACATTCAAAGCTTTGATTTTACCACGGGTAACCGGAAATTTCCCAGAGCAAAGGATTAGTGGTTCTGTTCTACAACAACTACCCGACATACAATTGGCCGACTCCAATTTCTCCAATCGGTGGAGATTTATACCCAAAAATAATCCTAGACGGAACTCGACATCACGTTATCGAGTCTCTATTAGCGCAAGTGACAATATTCTCTTTTGGCATTGGTTGACTCAAGGTATTTATTTGTTTTTATTAAAAATTAAATATATTATATATTATATTATTGCAGATATCGATTCACGTACATAAATGGCTACCATTGAGATGCAATGACTCTCAAATTTATGAGAAGTCATTGCTGAAACAACAGCTGGAGCAATGTACGTTTCTTATGGAGATGACAAAACCAATGTCAAATGTAAATGTACCAGTTATTATAATGGGAGATTCTGCGTTAAAATTTTCAACAAATTTAATGAAACCGTATCCGTTTAGAACTGAACAGAGCGGTAACCAAAAGAATTTCAACTATTCCCTGTCGAAATGCAGAAGGGTTGTTGAAAATGATTTCGGCCACCTAAAGGCCCGGTTTCGACGCATTGGAATCGATAATAACATTAAAAACACAAATGCTATTATAAAAACATGGTGTGCTCTACACAATTTTTTAAATGAGCACAATGATAAAATCAATGCGAATTGGGTCAGAGATCAACAAAGCAGAGACAGAGGAATTGAACATCCGGAAGACTCTTGGATACTTGACAATCTAGACAACACCGCCGAAGAAATAAGACAGGCTCTCGCATCTTTTTTCAGTAAGTATAATTATTTTAATTTTTAATTGTTTTTAAATATTCAATAAATGCATCCTTCATTTCCGATCCATCCCTGACATACTTTTCTAATAAAATTAGTTTCCGATATTCAAGTTCCTTCATTTCGTGAGTTTACTTTTCACTGTCTTCTTGCATTTTTCTTAACATTTGTAATATATTCTGTTGAAACATATTCTTCTTTTCCCTCTTTCCAGCTGCTACCACCAAATCTGATGTGGATGGCGACGTGGATGACAATAGGAACGTGGATGCCAATTGGGACGTCGATGCCACTGGAGACGGTGGTGGCAACGGTGTAGGCGACGAACTCCTCTGATCGCTACACCCGTCCATAAATTCTTAATAAAAAACTATTTAATATTATTCTTTGTTGTTTTTATTTATTACATAACTTCAATGCTATCCTCTATTAAATAATCTAGATTATTTATTTTGAATCCACCAATTATTTGGTGGATTTTCGGATACAGTTACATACCATACATACCATTCTGAAGGGGAACCGCCCGACGGTCCCGTCAATGCCTTTTCCTTTCTGAAATCCATCAAAAATTAATGTTATTAAAAATATTAATTTTGTATCTTCGATTTTATTTCAGCTCTATTTACTGAACAGCCATTCTTCTGCAGCTCCACTGCCATCTCCTCAAATATGTGGCCATTTCTTCTTGCCCCACGCAACTCGCCTATTTTTTGGAACCACAATTCCAGCAAGAGCAAGACCACAAACTTCTTTTTTTATACTTACGTTTTTTCCACATTTTCTTCCAGTTTTGGATCGATCATGTGTCTTGCTTCTTTTCATTTATTTAATCTTTATGTTTTTGACATTTCACTTCAGAAAAGAGCTATTCACAATGATAAATATAACAAAACCAGAGATGAGTTCTTCATTTTCAACTCAATTTCGGCGAAATTGAGAACAATTCGCATTTTCGTTTGACAGTTTTTCCAAGGCGAAAATGCGCAATTTCGGCTCATTTTCGGTCGAAAATGCGATTGAGCTCGAAAATGCGCATTTTCGATCCGGTGTGAACATAGTATTAGATGAAATTCCGCTGGATCAGCAAATTTCTAAATTTTGGGAGTTGGAAGAAATTCCAAAGCAAACATTCTTCACTCGAGATGAGTTGTATTGCGAAGAGCAATACACCCGTACAACGAAACGTCTTAGCGATGGTCGTTTTGTTGTTTCGGCAAAAATTTCTCCAAGATATTTCTCTTGGACAATCACGTTTCGGAACCAGTAAGCAGTTCATTCGAACTGAAGTCATGCTGCGTAAAACCCCGGAGATGAACTCCAATTACCAAGAAGTCCTTCGAGAATATCTCACTTTAGGACACATGCAACGAGTTGCACCGCCTAAGTGTGTTGATTCCGTAACGTATTACTATTTGCCTCATCACGCAGTGCTCAAACCGGAGAGTACTCAATTGAGAGTAGTGTTCAACGCCTCATGTCCTTCCTAAGGCGTAAGTCTAAACGACATTCTCTATCTTGGTCCGGTCCTCCAAAAAGACTTGACCATGCTTATTTTGAAGAGGCGATTCTTCAAATATGTGAAAATGTAACGTCAAATCGAAGTGGATGAAAACCATATGCCGTATCAACGCATCTTGTTTCGCGAATCGCGAGATAAAGAGATTCTGGATTACGAACTCAATACTGTCACTTTTGGGCTTAATTTTGCGCCATATATCACTATTCGCACATTTCATTAACTAGTTGATGAAGTTCAAACTCAGTGGCCCCCAGCGGCTTGAAAGATATTCCCGAAGAACACCTTCTGTGTGAAGATTTCTTGGACTTTGCAGATTCCAGTTTCATGAAAACTTTTGGAGTGCGATGGAATGCACAAGCCGATATTTTCCACTTCATTGCCAAGCCAATTGAGCACTCGACCACCTCGACCAAAAGGAAAGTGTTATCCACAATCGCCCAGCTTTTCAACCCAGCTGGTTGGTTGAGTCCCGTAGTGGTGACAGCAAAAATTTTAATGCAGAAAATTTGGTTAGAAAAATCTGATTTAAATTAGATCTAGTTTTATTAATAGGAAAAATCCTATTCATTTTAAAGGTAGGTAAATAATAATATGAGAAAAATGTATGTGATAAGTAGATTTGTTTTCTATTTTTATATAATTAAATTCAATAATATTTAACAATCCAAAAAATCTTAAAACTAATAGGTAAGTAAAAACTAAATCTAATCAACATTTGTTGTCTGCAGGTAAGTATTCCAACAGGTAATTAACTAAGTTTCATTATTTTGAAATTCACGAAATTGTGGTAAAGTATCGGAAAATATAATATGGAAAATATAATATTTATTTAGGGTTTAATACAAAAATTGAAAAAAAATGGAAGAAAAAGGTAAGGAAGTAAGAAGGACAAAGGTAAGTAAACGCAAGGGAAATAATGCATATTTTTTAATTTTTTTTTCTTGTATATTTTTTTTTTTGTTTTGTTTGTAAGATTTATTTATAAAAAAAATAGTTTTTTTTTTTTTTTGCAGAAATTTAGTAATTTTATATATATTTTGTTGGAATTTTAGCAATCTTTAATTATGTATTTTTGGTAGTGTCTATTTGCGATTTAGATAATTAATTAAATTCAAACTTGCCAAAAGAATAAAAGTAACGCGAGGTGTGAAGAAAACGTAAACAACCAGCGCTTGTTGTTGGTGTTGAAAATATACAAAGCGAGAAAACTCGCATGCTACTCTAATTTCGCTGAGAGCCGCAATGGACGGAGTAAGTCTCCGAAAATCTGTGGCATGAAGTGAGAAGAAGTCTCCACTGCATGGCAACCTTCAACAACATGTGTGGTTCTCTATGCTACAAGAAATTTTACTACACGGCAAAAAAGAAATTTATTTTCAAAAATGACTTACTACTTTGACTGCGATGAAAGGCCTTCCAGCGAAGTGGCGTACATGCTGCAAACAAAATTTCCCTTTTGCACACTTAAATTTTGGGTGACTTGTTTCGGTACCCTTTTTTGTTTTTGTAGGTCATACAAATTTCACATTTTTCTGTTGTTTTGTTTCTTATTGTTTATTTAATCGCACTTTATTCTTTTGCTAAGTTCCATTTTAATGTTTCTTTTTTAATTATTTTTTAAATTGATTTACCTTTTTTTTCTAAGATTTTTTTTCTTGACACTTTTTTTTTCTCAGTGCAGAGCTTATCGCACGTGCTCTCACACTCACGTTTTTCGTATGTATTGTTGTTGCTTTTTTTCTTGAGTTGCAATCTTTTTGCATTATTTCACTTTGTTTGTTTAGGGAAAGGAAGGGGGCATTTTAAATATATAGTTTTTTTTTGTTTTTTTCTTTTTCCACATTTTTTCTTTTAATTTATTTCTTTTTTTACATTCTTACTAACTAATTTATTACTAACTAAAATACCTAATATAACTTAACTACATTTTTTCTTCTTGTTTTGATGGGGTTTTGCACTGAACGAGTTTTTGGCGATTTAAGTTCGGTTTTTACCCTTTTCCACTGTAGATGAGCGACACTTTGTTGGATCGCGATTTTCGGATCTCGTGAGGCACACGTGTTGGGTATCTCGTTTCTCTCTGCTTCCTCCTCTCCTCTCCTGGATCTTGCTGCTTCGCTTCTGCTTCTTGGTGTTCTTGATCTGCTCTATCTTGCGTCTTCTTCTACTTTTTGTCCATCGGCGATCTGCTTCTTCTTCTTCTTGCGATCTCGAATCTGCTTTTGATGTTGCTTCTCTTGGATCGGTGGGCGACGGGGTGGGGGGGGGTTGTTGTTGTTGCAAGTTGCAACTAATGTTCTTCGGTTTTAGATGCGAAGGTTCGGATTTTCTGGGTTTTATTTCCAGATCAGATTATCGTTTAAAGCTTTTCCGAACTTTCTTGTCTTCGCGAAATAAAAATCGCACAAACTGAAGCCGTCGCGACTTATGCACTTATTTACTTTTTACTTAATTTCAGAAAATGTATTAATGATTTATTTATTATTTTAAATTAATGTTTAAGTTTTTTTTTTTTGTCTTAATGTCCGATGTTATTCGCCCGATGACTATTCGAAGAAAGAGGCCGATTTTCCTCCTTCCGGACATAGGTCGTTTCGGCTTTCCCAGATCAGATCTGTCCTCGTAGTTGGTAATTCTGATTATTAAATTGGTAGCTCTGAATGTTAATTGAAACATTAACAAGTCAAGGGCAAATGGTCATCAACGGACCGAGGTGAAGAGATGAAGCTTTTCCGCTCTCAACGAGTTAACATGATCAACATGCATTTGTGCGAACATGTTGCGATTGACTTCTAACATATTGCAAGCGTCATCGAACATGCAACGCCATTTGATGCAGACATGTTGTAATAAAATTTTTATGGTTGCAGGTTGCACCCAAATTTTACTCAATTTTAGCTAAGACAACAACTAACATTTGGATTGCTCGCGGAATCGACCATTACATCCGCTTGACTGGACTTAGCAGTTGATGCGACTACTTTTGTTGCTGGACTGTGTGGCGAAAACTATGTAGACTTAATTGCCACTTAAATTTCTTTTAAATATCGAATGACGAATCTTGAGCCGGTTGGTGTGTTAAATTAATTAATTATCAAACGTGTACAATTTTCTTTAATTGTTAAAGAACTAATTAAACATTCTCGCGAACTTAAATAAACATTTTATTTCAAGTCTTTAAATTATTAGACTGAACTTTTATTAAACCAACTGGTCACGCACAAATTCTTGTAAGCGAAGTATTCGCTTTGACTCCCCTCCTACTCATCTTCGATCGCTAATCGAAGCTTCGCACTGATCGTGCCGACAAAAACAATACTGTGGCCAAAGCTTGCGCATAGGCAATGCATTGGGCTATAACAACCACATTGCGCGAATCAGCTTCGGTAACAATAACATTAAGCAGAGAACGGTCAGTATGGTCAGTGTATGGAGAGCGTAGCGGCGAACTTTTTATGCGTGCACTTAGATAGTGGGCATAATTAGAGAGTGATACGCAATTTGCACAGATTCTCTGTTGCTATGTACCAAAAATTTTCACCGATCGTTTATCCGACTCGTTTATCCGATTTGGAGTAAACAAACCCGGTAAAGATGAGAGATGTTAATAGAGATGAAACATCATCGTCTCTACTAGAGATGGGATTTTTCATCGATCAAAGTGATGATATTTAAACTTAAGATTTTCTGACGATTACACATCTCAACCAAAAAACTCGTGGCGAAGCAAAAGAAATCGTGAAGAAAAAAGTCCCAGTCAAGGAAATCAATGCGCAAGTGTCTGGTCTTAGTGACACCATATCAGCTCGTGTTAGTAAGATGTGCTAGATAGTCATTGGTTCAACGTTGAATCAAGACATTCAAAGCTTTGATTTTACCACGGGTAACCGGAAATTTCCCAGAGCAAAGGATTAGTGGTTCTGTTCTACAACAACTACCCGACATACAATTGGCCGACTCCAATTTCTCCAATCGGTGGAGATTTATACCCAAAAATAATCCTAGACGGAACTCGACATCTCGTTATCGAGTCTCTATTAGCGCAAGAGACAATATTCTCTTTTGGCATTGGTTGACTCAAGGTATTTATTTGTTTTTATTAAAATTAAATATATTATATATTATATTATTGCAGATATCGATTCACGTACATAAATGGCTACCATTGAGATGCAATGACTCTCAAATTTATGAGAAGTCATTGTTGAAACAACAGCTGGAGCAATGTACGTTTCTTATGGAGATGACAAAACCAATGTCAAATGTAAATGTACCAGTTTTTATAATAGGAGATTCTGCATTTAAGTTTTCAACAAATTTAATGAAACCGTATCCGTTTAGAACTGAACAGAGCGGTAACCAAAAGAATTTCAACTATTCTCTGTCGAAATGCAGAAGGGTTGTTGAAAATGCTTTTGGCCACCTGAAGGCTCGGTTTCGACGGATACTTTTCTAATAAAATTAGTTTCCGATATTCAAGTTCCTTCATTTCGTGAGTTTACTTTTCACTGTCTTCTTGCATTTTTCTTAACATTTGTAATATATTCTGTTGAAACATATTCTTCTTTTCCCTCTTTCCAGCTGCTACCACCAAATCTGATGTGGATGGCGACGTGGATGACAATAGGAACGTGGATGCGAATTGGGACGTCGATGCCACTGGAGACGGTGGTGACAACGGTGTAGGCAACGAACTCCTCTGATCGCTACACCCGTCCATAAATTCTTAAAAAAAAAAACTATTTAATATTATTCTTTGTTGTTTTTATTTATTACATACCTTCAATGCTATCCTCTATTAAATA
The DNA here is from genome assembly GCA_017309665.1 of Coelopa frigida. Taxonomy (NCBI): domain Eukaryota; kingdom Metazoa; phylum Arthropoda; class Insecta; order Diptera; family Coelopidae; genus Coelopa; species Coelopa frigida. The sequence goes on along the minus strand of JAFDUT010000065.1, from coordinate 35,575 downwards.
ATCTAGATTATTTATTTTGAATCCACCAATTATTTGGTGGATTTTCGGATAAAGTCCCCATTCTGAAGGGGAACCGCCCGACGGTCCCGTCAATGCCTTTTCCTTTCTGAAATCCATCAAAAATTAATGTTATTAAAAATATTAATTTTGTATCTTCGATTTTATTTCAGCTCTATTTACTGAACAGCCATTCTTCTGCAGCTCCACAGCCATCTCCTCAAATATGTGGCCATTTCTTCTTGCCCCACGCAACTCGCCTATTTTTTGAAACCACAATTCCAGCAAGAGCTCCTCGATCTGAGAAGACCACAAACTTCTTTTTTTATACTTACGTTTTTCCACATTTTCTTCCAGTTTTGGATCGATCATGTGTCTTGCTTCTTTTCATTTATTTAATCTTTATGTTTTTGACATTTCACTTCAGAAAAGTGCTATTCACAATAATAAATATAACAAAACCAGAGATGAGTTCTTCATTTTCAACTCAATTTCGGCGAAATTGAGAACAATTCGCATTTTCGTTTGACAGTTTTTCCAAGGCGAAAATGCGCAATTTCGGCTCATTTTCGGTCGAAAATGCGATTGAGCTCGAAAATGCGCATTTTCGATCCGGTGTGAACATAGTATTAGATAAAATTCCGCTGGATCAGCAAATTTCTAAATTTTGGGAGTTGGAAGAAATTCCAAAGCAAACATTCTTCACTCGAGATGAGTTGTATTGCGAAGAGCAATACACCCGTACAACGAAACGTCTTAGCGATGGTCGTTTTGTTGTTTCGGCAAAAATTTCTCCAAGATATTTCTCTTGGACAATCACGTTTCGGAACCAGTAAGCAGTTCATTCGAACTGAAGTCATGCTGCGTAAAACCCCGGAGATGAACTCCAATTACCAAGAAGTCCTTCGAGAATATCTCACTTTAGGACACATGCAACGAGTTGCACCGCCAAAGTGTGTTGATTCCGTAACGTATTACTATTTGCCTCATCACGCAGTGCTCAAACCGGAGAGTACTCAATTGAGAGTAGTGTTCAACGCCTCATGTCCTTCCTAAGGCGTAAGTCTAAACGACATTCTCTATCTTGGTCCGGTCCTCCAAAAAGACTTATTATTTTGAAGAGGCGATTCTTCAAATATGTGAAAATGTAACGTCAAATCGAAGTGGATGAAAACCATATGCCGTATCAACGCATCTTGTTTCGCGAATCGCCAGATAAAGAGATTCTGGATTACGAACTCAATACTGTCACTTTTAGGCTTAATTTTGCGCCATATATCACTATTCGCACATTTCATTAACTAGTTGATGAAGTTCAAACTCAGTGGCCCCCAGCGGCTTTCGTCATTAAAAATTCGATGAACGTAGATGACGTATTATCAGGGGCCGTCTGCGATACGAACTCGTAATGAATTCAATTCCAAGGAAATATTGAAAGATATTCCCAAAGAACACCTTCTGTGTGAAGATTGCTTGGACTTTGCAGATTCCAGTTTCATGAAAACTTTTGGAGTGCGATGGAATGCACAAGCCGATTTTTTCCACTTCATTGCCAAGCCAATTGAGCACTCGACCACCTCGACCAAAAGGAAAGTGTTATCCACAATCGCCCAGCTTTTCAACCCAGCTGGTTGGTTGAGTCCCGTAGTGGTGACAGCAAAAATTTTAATGCAGAAAATTTGGTTAGAAAAATCTGATTGGGATGAAAACTGTTCGAACCAGACTAGTGAAGACAGAAAAATATTTATCGAAAACTTAAACGATATAAACGAAATTCAGAACCCAAGATGGATTGATTTTGATCCATGGGAGCGAATTGAGTTTCATGGTTTCTGCGACGGCCCGAGAAAGCATTTGCCGCAGTACACATTCGCGTTGAAGAAAACAACCAAGTTTCCACTCACCTTCTCTCATCAAAAACCAAACTAGATCCTTTGAAAACCGTGCCCCTACCGCGTTTGGAACTTTGTGGTGCCACTTTGTTAGCCGATTTAATGGAATCGCTATTGTCCAATTTCAAAATTGAAAGTCCAAAGTTATCGAAAAGTTGGTATCAAAAATTGGCGCCATATAGAATCACACCAGAATCCAGCTGATCTCGGAAGTCGCGGTACGATTCAAATAGAGTTAGCCACCAATATGTTATGATGGAAAGGTCCCGACTGGTTACAGAAACCTTAGCAAGAATGGCCAAAAGCCGCAGAATCGATATTTCCTGAAACTGATTTGGAAAAAGGGCTCTAAAATCCCATTTTCAATTCTTTTCCAAATACGAAGATATTCTTACAAGGTTTTCCTCGTTAGCAAAGGCGTTGCTATGTAATTATGTAATTCGATTTTGCGATCGGACGCGAAAAATATCATCTTATCCGTCACCGGACTTATCACTCGAAGAGATAAAATCTGTTAAGCTTCGATTAATAACTTTATTACAGAATGCTCATTTTGCGAATGAGTATAATGAACTTCTCTTACATCGTTCCGTTCCTACGAAAAGTAGCCTCCTAACTCTGAATCCTTTTCTAGACCCACCGGGGATAATGAGAGTTGGAGGTCGTTTGGCTCAGTGCCCAAACTTGTCCTACATCCGGTCATCTTCCTTATCACTGTAAGTTCGCTCAGTTATTGACAGAGTTTGTCCATGTAATCAGTTTACACGGGGGTAATCAACTAGTTCTTCGCTTGATTAGAATGGAATTTTGGATTCCAAATGTTAAAAAAAAACTCTAATTAAAACAACAACCCATCATTGTAAAACATGTGTGATTCATCGAAAACGGCAGCAAACTCAAATTAAGGCTGCCTTACCTCCAGAAAGAACTGCGATATCAAGACCTTTCACTTCAACAGGCTTTGACTTGCAGGTATAAATCAAAAATTATACAGGCCGAGCCGTATCATCACAAAGGGATACGTCCATGTCTTTGTTTGTTTCGCCACCAAGGCTATACATTTAGAAGGCACTAGCGATTTGTCCACCGCCTCATTCCTCGCATCCTTTGCCATGTCCCATGTCCACTAGGACAACGGAACAAACTTAGTCGGTGGATCAAGAGAAATCAAACGAGATTTCCAAAAAAGTTTACATTCCTTGGGTGTACTCGCACTTAGAAATCGCAAATTGGTAGTGTTGCCAATATCTTAATCTCCATAATATCTCCAACTCCAGTTCCTCATCCCCATTATTACCTTTTCAGAATAGCATGGGTCGTTTCGGACGCAACTTGAAGCAGATGACTAAGGCTGTGGTTCCCAGCGCTTGTTGGCTATGCGGTGGAGCACACTCCATCCGATACTCGCGTCAATTCCGAGAGATGTCGTTGGAGGAGAAACCGTGTGCGGTCGCGCAACACCGCTACTGCGGAAACTGCCTCTCTCCCCATTACACCACTAGGAATTGTCACTCAGCAAGGACGTGTCGGTACTGCGCATCACAGTCTGCTACATCTGCATCCGTAAGAGTCGACGCGGAGCGACCACGAGGCAACCGACATCAGCAAGAAGCTGATATAGAAAGCGAAGATGCCTCACACCCCGAGCATCAGAAGGAAGATGAATCGTTCTCAGACATCGATGCTTCGGAGAGCGATCTGGTCGAAGCTGAAGAAGTTTCGCGCTCAACGACGCCTCACCAACCCATCTCATGGCAAAGTGTTTTGTTGCCATTCAGACCACCGCTCCATTCAGGACCTAGACCTCATTCGTCTGGGCTGGAAGGACAACGCTCCCACAATCAGCGAGAGCGAAGATCCGGACCCAGACCTCGTCCGTCTGGGCTGGACCAACGGAGAAACGAGCGCGCCTCTGGTCCCAGACCTCGTCCGTGTGGGCTGGTGACCAGCATCCGAGATGCGTGCGACCGAATCAGGACTTGCACCATCTCGAATATTATGCATGAGATGGTCTCTTTGTATCCTACAGCCATTATCAAATTAATGGTAAATAGTAGAATACGAACAGCGCGCGCCCTGCTCGTGGGACGATCAGATGCGACTGGCGACCACCCGCGTTGGCAGATCGGAGTCCGGAGAAATCCACATTCGGGGGCGAGGACCAACGACCGATAATTTAGTACTTATTCTTGTACTTTGAAGAAAAGAGATCGAATCACATCTCCTCCATCCCCAAGACTCAACCCAGCGTACAGAACCTCTAACGAGATTCCTAAAAACGTCTGAACCCCCGATATGTTTAATATAATTACTCTATTCCTGTGTAATCGCGATACAAAGGCGGAAATGGAGCTATCAATGTTCCAGAGAGCTTCCTCCACCGCTATCGGTGTAATGTTGTTGAAATCTCCCTCGATATCGATAAAGTAAAGAGCGCTCTACCTGGGAGATCAGCTCGTGAAGGGCCGTTTCGACAGACCTGCTGTGTAAGCATGCTGCGAAGTGGACCGAAGCAGAGGATTCAAGGTGCTCTTTAAATAGCGATCGGATACGGAATACATTTATAGGTCTATTTCATTGATGTAAAGCTTTATAAACGCTCAAACCAATGTTTGTGAATACTTGTTCTTACAGTACTGTAGCTAACAACAAGTTGCTAGGCAATTAAGTTATACTGTATATCGGTTCATTATAGATGAGCCAAATTTTGGCAAATTTTTTTTTTGAGTTGAACATGCAGAGCGAATAGACGCGTTTTCTTCGGTGTCTGCAATTTTCGCGCTTTAATTAGTTATTTTAATACCGTCTCAGTTTGGTTGTTAACACGTCACTCCGCTTCAATCCTCCTGTGATAATAACGACATTGAAATTGATTGTGCTGTACTGGAGTAATTTATTTTTCAAAATAATAATGTCGAAATCAACAATAAACACCCGGAGTAATGCTGGCGGACGCAAACCTTCTGCCCCGTCTACCCCGCTTGGGTACCTCACAATGCGACCTGATGACTCATCGCTCCCTACAACGCCCGTGCAATCGGAGGCTAATCTCGATGCAAAGCTGAACCGCATCAGAGAGAGCATCGTTGAGCAGCTGACTGGAGCAATAACGGCATCGGAAGGCAGAGTGATGCAGAGAATTGGGGAGATGTCAGCGGAGCTTGCTAATATTAAAGTAAGCCTAAAAAACGTCACTGAGAGAGTAACAGCGGTTGAGTCGACGTGTGCTGAATTCGTCTCACTCAGAGAAGAGCTCGGAGTGCTGAAAGCAACAGTGGAGAGTTTAAAGAAAGGAAACTCGACTGAAGCCTCTCTCTCCTCTATGATGAACGTCGAGATGCGTGCTCTCAAATGTAAGGTGGAGAAGTATGAGAGTGATGCTGTTTCCACTGACCTCATCGTACACGGAGTGCCATATGCCTCCAATGAGAATCTCCCTGCATTGTTTGGCAAAATTTGCGGCATCATAAAACATGATAGACACAAACTGCGGAGCATCTTTAGAGTGAGGCCCAGCAACAACAACAAAAACTCAGCGATCATCGTCAAGCTCTCCTCGGCAAACTGATGTTTTTAAAGCTGTTGCTGCTTTCTGCAGAGCTAAAAAGAGTCAGCTAGCTCTTGTCTGCCTTGTTTTCTCTCTTTTCTTCCGTCTGCTCTTCTCTCTTTTCTTCTGCCTGCTCTCTGTTTACTTTTAATTGGAAATTTCTTGCTTGATGTTGTTTCTTGCGCATTTGTTTTTGACCAGTCTTGATGACTTGTCTGATGGTGCTATTGGGAAATACAAAGCCCTAATTAATATTTTATGTAAGCGACACGTGGGGTTTAATGTGATTCACTTCAATGCTAGGAGTCTAAATAATTTAAAATTGGACTATTTCAGATATATCTTTGAAAACTCTGTAGCTGATGTGGTCTGCGTGTCTGAGACCTGGTTCAAACCTCATTTTCCTGATTCCATGTTTAGTCTTAATGGATACAAACTTTTTCGCTGTGACCGAAGTGGTAGCCGAGGTGGGGGCGTTGCAATATATTGCAAATCTAATCTTAATGTCAGGCTAATCAACTGTAGTACTGATGTTTGTGAATATGTTAATGTTGAAATCTCTGACGTAAATATTAAAATTTTAGTCTCTTGTGTGTATAACCCTCACAGAGGCTGAAGTGTGGAACCATTTTTTTCGGACCTTGTGACCCGTCTAATTGACTTCGATTTCTTTGTTGTATGTGGTGATTTCAATGTGAACCTATTGCTAAATGACTCCGCTTCTGATAACTTTCATCATCTGTCCACAAATTGTGGCCAGAGTGTAATTAATCCTAACGTTCCTACACGTTTTCCTGTTAACTGTGAGCCTAGTCTACTTGATGTTTGTTTAGTCTCTGACATATCACTTTTACTGAAATTTGACCAAATGACTTTTCTATCTGACCATGACTTAACTTTCTGCAGTTTGAATATCAATCTGGGAAGAGCCTCCCCTAGTAGTTTCTCCTATCGTGATTTCAAAAACGTTGACGTGAATGCTCTCTCTGAGGACTTATCTGGAATGTGTTGGAATGACTGTTGGTATTTTGATTCTGTAGATGACAAACTTCGTGTGTTCATGCATAAGTTAGACTGTGCATTTGATCGCCACGTCCCATTGCGCACTGTAAATGTATCCAATAATTGTTGTCCATGGTTCACTCAACGTGTTTTGCTGCTCATCTAAAGAAGAAACAAACTACACTCTAAATGGAAAACGAATCGCAGCGACGTTAACTGGGAAAATTATAGAATTGCGAGAAATTCAGCTAATTTATTGTTAAGAAATGAAAAGAAAAGATTTTTTCTTTCTAAACTTAATCCTAACTTAAACTCAAAACAATTATGGCAAAATATTAAAAAATTTAGAGTATTTAGTAAAGACTCTACTGAATGTGACCTTGACCCTGACGAGCTTAACATCTTTTTCCTGGCAAGTGGTAACCCTGGTTGGATTGCTAATGCTAACAATGTAATGGCTCCGGAAATTACAAATTCTGAGTCAGAGTCTTTTGTGTTTTCTACTGTTAGTGAAAATGATGTTGCGAAATGTATTTTTATGATTGGTTCTAATGCAGTTGGAGTTGATGGAATACCCATCAAGTTTATTAAATTGGCCTTACCATTTATATTGGCACCTTTGACGCATATCATAAACCACTGCATTACTACGTCCAGCTTTCCTGAGTTATGGAAAACGGCTATGGTAAATCCGATTGCAAAAACCTCCACTGCCTCTATTCCTAATGACTATAGGCCTATAAGTATTCTTCCTGCTTTGGGAAAGGTTTTTGAGAAACTTATGTATAACCAAATCTCTAGTTATATAAACCTTAATAATCTATTATCGCCCCTACAATCGGGATTTCGACCTGGTCACAGTTGTACGACTGCCACTATGAAAATTATTGATGACGTTAGAATTCCCTATGATCAAAATTACCTGACACTTCTTTGTTTGATTGACTTTTCCAAAGCTTTTGACTCTGTTAACCATCTTCTACTTTGCAGTAAGTTGAAAAACTACTTTAACTTCAGTGTCAGTGCAGTTAAGTTATTGCATAACTACCTTGGTGGTAGACTACAACAGGTTAATTTGAGTAATAAATCATCTGCACTTAAATCTATTATCTCTGGAGTACCCCAGGGTTCTATTCTCGGTCCTCTATTGTTTTCTGTATTTATAAATGATGTTTTCAGAGTATGTAAATATGCTACGGTTCATGCTTATGCGGATGACATCCAGCTGTATCTCTCGCGGCCTATTGGACTTATTGAGGACTTAAACTACAGACTAAACTCTGACCTATCTTCCTTAAACAATTGGGCCGTTGACAATAAGCTCCTCATCAATCCTTTGAAATCAAAAGCACTTCCTATCGCTCGTAACAAACTGAACCTTGACATCCCACCCTTGTTCATTGGGACTGACCAGTTAGAGTTTGTGACCAAAGCTAGAAACCTTGGGTTTATGTTTAATTTTAGGCTCACATGCACAGACCATATCAATTTTATAGTTGGGAAAATCTATGGAATCTTATAATAATCTTATAATAATAATTTAATAAATAATAATAATAATAATAATTATTTTGACTCCGTATATAGCAAACTTGACTCTGAATCGCAACATAAACTTCTGGTCGCCTTCAATAGTGCTGCTAGGTATGTCTATAGCATTCACCGTTTTGACCATATTACTCTGATAAGTAAGGGCATTCTTGGATGCGGCTTATTGGAATATTTAAATATACGTAATCTAATTTTTCTTCATAAAATAATTCACACTAAGAGCCCTCAGTACTTATATGATAAGTTAACGTTTGCTCAATCTATTAGGTCAACATTCTTTATTGTGCCTAGACATACCTATTTGAACAGTAGTCGGTTGTTCTTCATAAGCACCATTAGACTTTGGAATAACTTGCCAAACAATCTCAGACTAATTGTTTCGGGAAGCAGTTTCAAGCAAGCTATTTTTAAACATTTCCTTACTTATTAATATCCTCTATTCTCTTTTTCTCTAATACTTTCTCTCCATCCTTTTCTGTTTTCTTTAAAACTTAATTATTTTTAATTTAAATTCTCTTTAGTTTAACTTTTTTCAGTTTTGTATGAGTTTTTAAAATCAATATTTTATTCATTTAATTGTTAAACAATAAACAATAATAATAATAATAATAATAATAATAATAATAATAATAATAATAATAATAATAATAATAATAATAATAATAATAATAATAATAATAATAATAATAATAATAATAATAATAATAATAATAATAATAATAATAATAATAACAATAATAATAATAATAATAATAATAATAATTGTCTTAAAAAGAGAAAATAAACTTTGCCAAATGTATATAACTTGATTAAATAAATAAATACATAAATTTATTTCAACACCATTTAAGCTATATATACATCAGAAGTTATTAATTCATTTTTGTTTTGTTTTCGCAAAATGTCTTTTATAACGTTGCTAAGTATTTGACGAACTTGTCCATCAAACCCAATCGGCAGCCATCCTGTTCTATCGTTACAAGTCACTCCGGTCATTGGTGATGGTATTTTATCTAACATTTGTTGAATTTTTCCAATTCTAATATCGCAATACTAAAATTTAGCATTTTAATTATTAAAATAATAACAAACAAAGCGTTTAAATTACTTACTCGTAGAATGCACTGTCTTGATCGAGGTAAAATATCCTCATCAAAATATGGATAATCCGTATTCTGTATACACTTACTGGAACTTCGACATCCAATTTTTTTTCTGTTTTTGATAGGATGCGCATTTTCTACCTATATACATTTAAGTTAATAGGAATTAAAATTATCTATCACAACTTACAAACTCGGCCATCCCTGAGCGATATCTCAACCGAAAATCAAATGTCTGGTAATATCTACTTTTAAAATCCCTTCGTGGATCGTAGCCATAACGCACATATAAAGTTCTCCATGGTCCACTTGAAAAATAGTATGCCAGAGAAGGCACTATACATTTTAGCTTATCATTACTTATTCCGGACTCATATAAAAGTGCAATTCTAGTCCATATGGGACATTCATTAAACAACTGGAATTGAAAAAAATGAGGTAGATTAGTGAATAGGGAACATTTTTTTATTGGCTCAAGAATTTTTTTTATAGAAAGTCATAAAATGTCACTGCGTTTCGAAAAATCAATAGTACGAATCTACATATATAACTAATCCATATGTACACAGAGCCAAGAGTAACACGAAATTTTCAAAAAGAATCGTGTTTCATTTTTCGTTTTTAAACATTTCATGATATCTTGATTTTTTTTTTTTTTTAAATTCTCACCTCTTAAAATGTTGCTAGATGTTACGTCTTGGTGTAACGTTTCATAGCCGCAAGATTGAGACAACCGCACCATATCACACAATACACTACGGCAATGAAGAGATCTGACGATCAAGACGATATTGGTTAATTGACGCACGATCAACTGTTAAAAAGTACATCAATCGATGTATGAAATGCTTCAGACAGCGATGTAAAGCCACAAATCAAATGATGGGAAGTCTCCTACCGCACCGTTGCCATGCAACAAAACCGTTTACTCACTGTGGATTGGATTATGGTGGTCCATTTAAAATTCGGACGACGAAGGGCAGAGGGCACCCGAGCTATAAAGGCTACGTCGCACTATTCGTGTGTTTCAGTACTGGGTCGCCGAACTTTGGAGGCGTCAGGGAAGCCGGCATCAAAAGTGTGAAACATCACTTAAAACGAATTATCGGTGAAGCGAAATTGACATTCGAGGAATTCTACACCGTGCTCAAGCAAGTCGAGGCTGTCCTTAACTCGAGGCCGCTATCGGCGATTTCAGACCATCCAGATGACCTCGGTGCTCTGACCCCCGGGCATTTTTGGCGTGGTTGGATGGTTGGCGGCCCATTCATAGATATGCCTGTGCCGAATTTACTCCACATAAACACTAATCGACTGAAGAGATGGAAGCAACTTCTACAGTTGCAACAGGAAACGTTGGAGTAGTGAGTATCTAAGAGAGATGTAAGTCAGGAATAAATGGTGCCAACCCAAAGGCAAACTGAGGATCGGTGACCTAGTCCTCATACGCGACGTGCGCAAGCCGCCTACTCAATGGCTTATAGGAAGAGTTATCGAAGTTCACCCAGGAGGTGACGACCTCGTTAGAGTCGCAAATGTACGGACACAATCGTCGATTTTTAAGCGTGCCATTTCAAAGCTGGTCCGTCTCAATTTAATGCACACGGTGGGTGGACCCACGGAGAACTCTCTGACAGAAAAGCAGTTATCGTTGCAGTACCTGAACGAGGTTCGCAGAATGTTCAGAAGTTTATGTAAAGACTCGCCAAAGTTCAATCTGGCAACTCCTTTTATTATATTGTGACACTTATCACTTTGTGACATTGGCCTTCTTGCGAGTAATTGTAAAGCTAACGCATGTGTTCTGATCTCAATAAAGTTAAAGTAATATAAAATCAAGCATATCGTATTATTTCACGGAGTTTTAAACAAATACAAACAAGCAATTTCAAATTGTTGAATTCTTTCGAAGAAAATTGATAATGTGAAGAAGCTGCAACGGCTTATTATGATTTTTTTTTATCGCCGAATCAAATCAAACGATTTGTGGAGGACCGATGCAGTGACGGTCACTTAGTGTGCCGGCGGCGACAACAACGACGATTGTGAATGGAACGCATAGCTGCTCCCATTTTAAAAGTTTTCCCATTTTAAAAGTTACCCTACTCAGACCCTACATCAACCCTTGTTTATCATTATTCCCATCTCGCATAAGAAAAACCACCATTCGTTTCAACTTCTACTCATACGATAGCTAATTTGTGCACGGATGACTGTTCGGCCATCCGTTCACGGAAGACATCATACCGAATTACGATAGCTTACTCCATTCACAATAGTGAATTACTCGAACTCGAATCTCCGTGCTCGTTCACGGATTCCATCATTCGAAACTCTCATTTTTACGAGACGAGTCATAAGTGAACGGATTTGACGATTCGACCCCTGATTTGTCGGAAAACCTCCAAAAATTTTTAACTTTGAAGAGCCAGGGATGGCTCGACTGAGGTAAAATTTGATCTAGACTAGTTTTTCAATTGCTGATATCATAATATTCATTCGGCTGCAAAGACATTTCTATGAACCAAAATGTTTTGCAAACATAATTTTAAGGAGAAATAGAGATTATTTTTGCATTTGTCAAATATTGACTGCAGACATTTCTATGAACCAAAATATTTTGCAAACATAATTTTAATTTAATTTTAATTTTTGCATTTGTCAAATATTGAATTAAAATATTTCTGTTTAAAATCAAAAGCATTTTCAAATTTCTTACATTTTGCACTTTTTGTAGTTGATCATCTGACACATATTTAACTTTCATTCTCTTCAAAAGTTGTGGATCCGGCCGGGAGGGCATTGGGTCTAACATACTAAATGTTACTACTGCACGGGTTTCATACGAATATTTATGCATAACTCCTAATATTTCATTTTGTCCATCTTCATGAAGATCATTTCGAAAATATTGTATAAAGGACAGTCTGAGCGTGCAAAATACTTGAGGCAAGCAGAAAAATGGTACATCCGGATCTCTGAAATTGTGCAGTCTATATTAAAATATATATTTTTGAAAGATTAAAAGGTTTCAAAATTATGGTAACAGAAGAAACAAAGGTAAAAAATAAATATGGAATATAAATTAATGATTACTTACTACAAACAAATGGGCATGTTCCCATTATCGATCGAAATTAATTCGATATCGGAATTGAAATTCGATCGACGTTCGAGGCATGTTCTTAATTTCGATTAATTCAATGTGAATATGAATCCACTTCGAAAAGTCAAACTGACAATATATATTGACGTTTAAATAAATTAATTAAAATTTTATAGGATTGTTGTGGGCAGTCAATGAAAAATTAAAAACATGAATTTCCCAGACGAGATATATGCAAGACATTTTAAAACTTTTACATAACCAGTGATCATGTTAGATCGTTAACTAACAAGTTGAAACAATCGAATTTGCTAAATTTATCCCAACATTCTGAATTTAAATTTCATGAATTTCATACAATTTTGAATCGTTCAACAATTTTTTTTTTTTTTTTTTTTTGAAAATTTATTTTTTCAATCAATTGTCATTTGACAGATTTTACCTCAAATGTTCTCATTTACTTTTGAGATATGAGAGAACATTTCCAGAACATAAAACCTTATAACGATTTCGGACCATAACCAACATTACAATAGCATGTTCACGGCTTACAAAAAGCCGTGAACAATTTTCTAATGCTGAAATGAAGCGTCATTCGCTTTTATAGGTTTACGTCTCATTAAATTTGAATCAAATTCATATCGAAATCAAATTTACGACTCATTTTGCCACCGGTTTGAATTCGATCCTCGGAATCGAAATTTGGAACAAGCTAATTTCGGTTCAATTCGATTTGAACATACAGAATCGTATTTGAAAACGACAACGTTGGAACATGGCAATTCGATTTCGTATTGAATTTCGATCGAAATCGAAAACATGCCTGAACATGGAACATGCCTGATAATAATTTATAAATCTTTGATAAATCTAATTGAGATGATAACTAATTGTATTCACCAAAGTTTGACTTTTAGCGAGGCGACAAAATAATACACCTAAGAATTAGTGATTAAAAAAAATTCAAGTGAAAGATACACATCCATATACAGGTATTTTGAGAATGAAAAGCGACGACGTTGACAACCAGAATAAGGGGGAAAAATAGTTATGCTTACAGAAAAAAATCGGCATCTGTCGCATTTTTGGGACTAGCGTTCAAAATAAATACTCCTGAATCCGATTTATAATGGGTTCTTAGAGGTAAATATTGGAAGTCACAAATCTGGAAAAGTGCATACAAAATTATTATTTATTTCTTATAAGATATAATATAGATATACAGCCTTGGCAAAATGTTTGAGAAACCTAACCTAGTGGCCGTATCACCACTGGCTTTTTTTTGCAAACGCGATGAACATTGCTTAGCCTGAGTTAATAGTTTCCTTATCTTGCTATTTTTATTGAGAAAAATGGTTCGTGTTATTTTTTAACGTTTCAATAAAATTTTGATGCGGAGTCAAAAGTTCATAAAAAAGGATAAAAGGAAAAAAGGATCAACTAAATATTAATTGCCTCATCAAAAAATAAAAATGTTCAAATTGGCGTTTCGAGTTTTTCAATAATACTATTCAACTTTAAAGGGTGCCTCAAACTTTTGACCAAGACTGTAGATTACAAAATGTATTGTTTAACGTAGAAATGAAACAAAGGCAGTTCACAATAGTCAGACTGGTTATATATTCCTAAAAATACAAATATTACAAAATTATGGCCCTTACCGCTACACTAAGAGCGTTGACGAGCTACTCGCAATCATTGGTGTTGTGCGTATGTAATGTTTTACACCAATGAAATAGACCTGTGGTGAGAACTTTTTCATGGCAAGTAATACTCTCGAAAGTTTGCCATTTCTCGCCGAGAGGTGGAGGGCGTAAAGAAAAATGTATGTTGGCAGAGCCGGGAATCGAACAGTGGGTGACTCGAACCGCGGCTGATTCGTGGCTTAGCCGCTGAGCCACGGCCCACATCATCGTATGGTAAATACTGGAAGAATAAATACCCGAATTATAAGTCCAAGTCTAGTCAGTCCAAGTATTCTGTCTCTAAGAGCATACTATCTATCTAACAGCATACTATCGTAGAATCCATACCATGGCGCACATATCAAAGTCGGGTTATATAAAGTGCTCTCTATATATTCTCCTGGCGAGGGAACACTCAATAATTTCAACACTGTTTCGTGGTGATAACTCGTATGGTAATATAATAATGTGGGGATACTTTTTGGTCATTGATCAAGATTCCAGCAGCAGATAAATAAGAAGGCCAAGATCAAGATTCCATGTTTATACGTTCCCTTAATGGGCATTTCATTCAAAACGATTTTATATGCACTTTTTCTATCCGAAGCTGTTTGGCTGTTTTGTGGCGTACAGTAGTGGAACTCATACTAGAAACTACTGAGGCTGTCCAGTCTATAAAAACTAAACTAAAATAAAGGAATTCTCTCAAAGCATGTCTAAAAATACAGCTTCATTTTTTGCGAATGTTAAGCTTCAAAGAGCTTTTCACAGATTAATCCCTAACACTTCCTACTCAAGCTCATTAATATCAGGTTCAGCTTATGCGAATGTAACTAATTTGAATGTAACTAATTTCATGGTATTGAAGACTATTCTTCTGCAAAAAAATAGTATTTTGAATATTTCAGAAGGATTTTTCCCGCTCTTGAGGAGTGTCTCTATAATCATCCTTTTTCTGGGAGCAATAAGAACCTGTATCAGGGGTTGAAACGAGCTGAATTCGGTCATATCTTCCGATCCGAAGCATCGCAAATTGGGCTCTTTCGAAGACAAAAAAAAAACAAGAAAAACCCAAACCAGATGTAGCAGGGTAAGTTAAATGAAATATTCAAGAATTTTTTAAATAAAAAAAATTATGAAGATTAAACTATTTCATACTTTTTTATAACATGTTTTGAAGGAAATTTGCAATTTGTCGTAAACTGCATTTGTTCCGTTATTTGTTTTTTATGTTTAGATCCGTTTGCGTAAGAAAAAAATTCTGAAAAAATTATGGTTGGATTTCAAACTAATATAAAAACAGGAAAGGATAAGAAGAAATTCAAATTTTCATCTATTGCAACTCCGTTGTTGTGAACGACATAATGTTAATTTGGAGTTACCTTATATGTATAACAAAAACAAACATACAATATATATACAAACGTATATATCACATATGTATATACATGAAGCAACGCAGAATCCACTCTTTGCTTTTACTGCAAGAAGTTCAGTTTCAGACTAAACGGTAAATGTAGTCTTTGGAAATAGTTTCGTTCAAAAGTACACTCGATTTTATCAGTTGAAGTTTGAAACTTGCACAATAAGTATATTAATTAGCGATTGTATATTGACGAATCGACTCTTCGTCATATAAACTTTGTACAGAAACTGAAGCCAGTCAAATAATGAATTGGTGAATTGAATTGGTTCATGTCTTTGGATGAGCTTGAGCATTTATTACTTTATTAATGCTCGCAGTGCATATAATGCAAGTCATTTGGACCTAGATATAATATGGTGTAGATATGGTAGATCAAATGGCTCGTATGTATTCGGTCAGGGCAGAAAGCCGAAGATGGCCTGTCCATGTTCTTTATAATGTACTAGATATAGCTGGAATTAATTCATGGATAATATGTAAATGTATAAAACAACAACCGGCAAAAACATATCCCGCCACAATTATATACTTCAGTTGGTTTCAGAGCTCATACAGGAATATGTGAAAGAGAAGACTTGCTCAACTCTGGAAAGTAGAGCCAATAAAAGTCATAGGGCTCCTAAGAGACTCCAATGCCAAATAAATATAAAGTGCAAAAAAAGGGACAATTAAATTTTTATGATAGTTGTAACATGACCATGTGCGGCAACTGTGTCGCAAAACAAAATCTCAAAAACAATAATTAAATTTTATGTAACTTCACATGTTTTCTAAAAAGCTTTTCAAATAAATAAAAGTCACGAGAGGAAAAAATTTTAAAAATTAATTTGTGCGAATTATGTAGATTTTAAAACGAAAAACGGTCAAAATGACCGCTCCGGTCTTTCTAGTGTTAAATGTATTACCAGCTCCTATTATTGCAACCCACTATAGGGCATTTTTCGGAAAACTTAAAAAAGTTACAGTCTACTCTACACGATATCATATCTACGGCTATGAAATAGTCGATAACTTTAGAGTATACAGAGATCCGAATGGATTTATTTCTGGAAAGAAGCATGATATAAAAACAGATTCCAGAAATCGTAATTGGAATTCATAATTAGAGATGGTCAGCCGTATGTTTGTTTTAAGTGTCGTTTGTCGCGAAGTAAGTTTGCTGCTTTCATGAGGTAAGTGTAATTCGAGATCTGTCGCGAAGTGAGATCGTTGTTTTCGTAATGAGTTTGTTCTTCTCGCGAAGCACTAAAGATATGTGTATGTATACTTAAATCTTCATTTGTTATTATACTTTCCAAGGGTCGGGTTGTAGTGATCCGAGCGGTTTGAGTGTTTGGTATGGTTGTAACTTCAGTTGAAGTGAGTTGTGTGGGGTATGCGTCTCGTGTGGTAGTAACACCCTCACCCTTAGTCTCGAACTTCTCCTGGAGTTCGGAAAATGTTTGTTTCGGGTAATATTTAATAGTCTTTGTTCTGAATTTTCATAAATTATAGATCATCATATAATTGTTAGTGCAATTGTTTCAAATTGTTTACAATACTTACTGTGTAGCAAATGTAGTTTATGCACTTCCCTCCAAAAAAAAAATCCAAAAATGCCCCCAAAAAGCAATGAATTTGAACCTCCGAATCCCAAAATATTATGGTGGTATGGTGGTATGGGGAAGTTGAAAATTGGAGCACCTGGCAATTCCACAAATATTAACCGATCTGGACTATATGGGTATCAAATAAAAGGTAATTGAATTATCTGCTATTAAAGGTTTTTTAAAAAGTTTTTATTAAAAAAAAAAAATTATAAAAACTTCAAAAAAAAGTTATTTTTTGTTTTAATAATTTTTTTCTTTTTTAAATGTAGTATTGACCATATATTTTATATACATTTTCGGAAAGTTTATTTAATTTCCTTTAAGATGGTATATAATATGTTATACCTTAATTAATAGAGATCGGTTAAAATGGAATACCTAGGTGCGCCAAACCAGGTGAGAGGACACCTTAATATTTTGGATTTGGAACATACTCAACAATAGCAACCATATGGTATATACCACTCTGTATTTGGCTAGGGGGTGCATAAACTACATTTATGCCCTTACTGTCAAAAGAAATACAGCTTCTAGAACGTCCAAGGATTTTAACACAAACTCTCGAATTTCCACTCGCTTTATATTTCTTTATTTTAATAGATAACAATAAACCGTTTCTCACATTGTGTTCACCATTTACAGGTTTAGAAAATATATTTTGGAAATGGAATCGCAATTCTAAACCTTTAGCATCACCACACAGAGCCTAATAAAAAAGGTAATACTTGCAGATGTTTAAGTAAATACAGCCCATAAAAAGGTCTACCTGAGATATTCGGTATGGGCCTCCTAAAGAATTTCATTTTCTCAACATCATTTACAAGTCCCGGATATTTTATAAGGTGCACTTCCTTGTTTGCACTTAAACTTATGAGACATGCCATATTATTTATTTGATTTATTATTAAAATTATAAAGATACTATTTAATTGCTGTTTATCAAAACATAGGCAGGGTTGCCACCAGCCTTGCTGTTTTGGTTATTTTTAACCAAAAGGGTTTTTTTTCCTTTGAAATAGGGGTATTCATACCACAGATTACCAGATATGAAACTTGAAATATCGCTTGTATGTGGTTGTTAAAATGGTTTGATGGTGTGTGTGAAAACACAAAATAGCGCCAGCCGAATTTTTTGGAACCTACATTTGTCGTCGAAAAGCGCCAGCGGAATTTTTCGGAACCTACATTTGTCGTCGAAAAGCGCTTTATTATTCACCACTATTCACTTCCGCTGTCTGAAATTGCATCTCTTGTTCTTCTTGAGAAAGAATGTGAAAATTTTAAATTTGGAAATCCTCCCTCCCTTACTTGTTAGAGCCTCAAGGCAATATACGCAATCTAGGCTATGCCCAAAAGCTATAGTTCAATTTTCAATCAATTTGGATTTCCCAAATCAACATAATCACAAATTACATTTCTGTAATTTTTCCAAATTTTTGATGTTTGGTAAATCTAATTGAGATGAAAAACAGCTGATTTGTTTCACCAAAAGTTGACTTTTAGCGATGCCACTTTTTTATAAATAATTCACCTCAAAATGTTTCGGATTAGAGATTGAATAAAATTTGCACTTACAAATGAGATATATTTTCAAATTACAAAAACAAATACAGATTATTGGCTTTACAGCACCCGAAGGGCAATAATTTGTGTTGTGCGTTTTAATGCTTTACACCAATGAAAGATACTCTAATGCCGAAAGACAGTCTAATGCCGCATCCGAACGTCTGGGGTGAGAGTTTTTTCATTGCAAGTAATACTAGCATTACTCGCCGAGATGTGAAGGCCGTAAAGAAGAATTGATGTTCCCGAAACGGGAAGTGAACCAGACACTGTCGACTCGAAAGCAATGCATTTAGCCACCGATGATACCTCCACGTATTTTAAAGCATTTCATATCTGAGAATCTGTGACTTGCTCACTATTAGTGTGGCAGAGAAAGTGAACCAAATTCCAAATAATGTATTAGTACATCATACACATAGTACCCACATTTATCAACAAAAGATATGGCATTGCACTATATTTGATGTTTAAGAGGTGAACTCACGTACACAATCTGTGTATTCACCAATCGCATAAAAAAGAGATTTTTTTTGACGTTTAGCCTCAAATGTCAAAAGTTTCATATCTGGTAATCTGTGATTCATACCGATCATGATAATGTAGTAATTTACGTGCATTTCGTTTTTGTAAATTACGCACGTTACCACATTACCACGCCTGGACCCAGACTGTTTTCGGAAAACATCACTGTTCATACTGAGTAAATTATGTTTTGTTTTGACAGCACTTGAAACAGCTGTTTGTATAAAATTTCAATTGTAATTTTTCACATTACGTGTTAAAAATTGGAATAATTATAGGAATAAAACAACTTCGAAATATTCAATGCCCGCTATTAGCCGGCCAAAACGCTCCAGTCATTACGAGAGGGTACGATGGAATATATGTGGAAGAGTGGAAACAAATCATTCATGTATTTGCATGACCGTATCCAAAATTGCGGCGGCATCTTTGGCCAATTCATAATCATATTCAATATGATCATTGAATTGCATTTACGTTTTGGAATCTGGAAAAACGACGAGTCAGTAAGAAGAAACTGCTGCAGCAAAAGGAACAGAATATATAGAACTAAATGAAATGTTCAAATTGAGAATACACAAAAAATTTTTTATTTTCAAAAGTTAAAAGCTTGCTTAGTTCGCTTTTAATTTAGATTTGTTTAATAAATAAAAAGCTTTTCATAGAAAGCTCTGAAGGCAAGCCCGGGCAAAACTAAACTAAATTTTCTTCAATCAATAATAGTGCGTTCACACGAGCCAAATTTTCGGCTGAAAATCAGATTTTCAAAAAAGGCGTTCACACGACAAAATAGATTTTCATACGTCAGATTTTCGTTTGGCGGTATTTCTTTGCTTTGTATTGGTGTGTATTCTACACACGTTGTTGTCGACTTCTTCATTGTGTTGGAATGAATATGACATCAGGGTAAAGGATTTTTGTGAAATAGTACTATTTTCAACAAAAACCATGGTTGCAAGCTGAAAATTTCTTGATTTTCGATGAAAATGAAAATTTGACAGTTATTTTTCAAGGCGAAAATCAGATTTTCGGCTGATTTTCTGCGAAAATTGATTTTGGGCCGAAATTCAGCTCCGTGTGAACATGCTATAATCCGAAATATTTTGAGGTGAATTATTTGTAACGAAGTGGCATCGCTAGAAGTCAACTTTTGGTAAGCAAATCAGCTGTTTATACCTTACACCCTGTGGGTAAGGGTATATATATATATAGCGATGTCCGTCTGTCAGTCTGTCTATGGTAACGAAAGTTAAATATGGGATATTTGGTGAACTAAGATATATCTCGATATGAAATTTTGTGTGTCATCAATTACTATGAGCTCACATTCTCAACATAGCCCAACGGACAAGCAGACCTCAAGTATACATTTCATATCGAATATTTGGTGAACCATACCAGTTACCATATCAGTTACTTCAAATATACATCAGTTCACATTTCTAAAATAGATATCGCCAGAAGGATTCGCCTACGTCAGCATATAATTAACATATCTCATTCCAAAATGAAAAGAAATTGGTTATCAACCACCCTTCCTACCGATATAACCTTACTACATATACAATTATGTTTTTATGTATGAGATTCATTCTAAGAAAAAGGAAATTCAAATTATGGTTTCGTTTTTAACCAAAAATTATTCAATACATATACTCTTCAACATTTTACAATTATTTAAAAAACTTATTTACCACTTATTTCACGTTCTAATTGGGTTACGTGAAATTCGAGTAAAAGGTACTCTGTGTGCAATTTTGGGTGTAGGATATATGAGCTTCGGCCCGGCCGAAGTTAACGCTTTCCCAATTAGATTTACCAAACATCAAATTTGAGATCTGTGATAATAACAGAAATGTAATTTCCTATTTTGTTGGTTTGGGAAACCAAAATTGATTGAAAATTAACTTATAGAATTAGGACTTTGTCTAGATTACGTCTATTGCCTTAAGAATCTCGGAGGAGGTGAATTGTGGTGAATAATGAAGCTACTCTGCAAAAATGACGTATTCTCGACATGTCTGAACACCTGATCAGACGGCGTAAAGTGATTTGGAGAGGTGTTGCATATTTTTAACAGATTGCCCGTTTTTGAGAAATATTATAATAATTTATGATTTTTCATGCTCCTTTCATTCGAAAGAAAGTGTATTGCAAGATATTGACATCATTGTTTAATTCCTTTAGAGGTTGCTCATGTTTCTTCTTTTCGGACACTGTAACATAATTATTTAGTTTTATTCCAAATGCATGATGTTTTATGTGAATATTAATGAATGTATTCAATTTCGGACTCAAGAAATTATAATTGAATGACGAATTGAGGAATGTCACTGCATTGTTTTGTCTCAGATGAATCGAAATTTCGCGGCCCAAAAAGAGTATAATCGGACACTGTTATCACAGAAACTCGAAATTTTTAATGGATTAGTTGTTTTATTCACAATTATTTCACTTTTTTGCAAAAATCATTATGTTTTGTTTTCACAGCAAAGGTTGGCAACATTACAAAATTGATTCAACGCGATATACAAGAGGTACAACTCGCGTACGAGCGTGGAATTGTAGATTCGTAGAATCGTAGATTACAAAAATAATTTGCACGTATTCTACGAGCCTACGAGACTCAGTCTGAATACCCCTATTTATAATTTCATTAAAAACTCTTTTTTATTTACCCTTATTGAATTTTACCAAATTATATTTTTATTCAATAAAATACGCCAACAACTGTATGTGTACGCTCGGGTACTTGGGGTAAGACTTTCTTGAAGATTGGAGATTTGTTGATGTTTTGATGAGTTGTTGTGCGGAGTTGCTGGGCCGTGATCGTTCTCTTCGTTGCTTGTAGCGAAGAATCCCTTTGGATGTTGAACTTGAAACTCGGCTGAGGAGAGGATTATTCCGGAGTTTGCTAAATAAAAACGCAAAGGTTTTGGGGGCAGAATTATTCTATATTTGGGGGGGATTGAGTGAACTTACTGTCGCTGTCTGGTTTCCTAATGACCCGAAGAGACTTCGGCGGCGGCCATAACCCTTTCTTTCGTCTTTCGGAGTCATTAGGAGCGACGTCAACGTACCAGATTGACTACTAAATTATAATTTCTAAACACTACTAATTACAAAAAGTGTGGGAAAAGAAAGAGTGGGGTTGGGGTAAACATTGCCGCCCGCCTTGCAGTATCGCTGCAATGAATATAACTAAAATAAAATACTATAAAATTCAATTATAATTCAGTTTACTATGATAGCTTAAATTAAAAGTGCTGGAATGGAATTTTATTATATTCAGTGGCATTGTGTGTGGTATGGTAGAATTGAGATGGAGCAGAGTTAAATGGGGCATTCAACAGTTTAACATTGACTTTATGTGGGGTATAACGACACCATCTCATGCATGATATTTGAGATGGCACGAGGCTAGATCCGCTCGCACGCATCTCGAATGCGATTCACCAGCCCAGACGGACGAGGTCTGGGTCCAGATCTTTGAACTTGCTGGTCGTGTGAGCGTTGTCCTTCCAGCCCAGACGGACGAGGTCTGGGTCCAGAGTCGCGGTTGTGTCTCTGAGGGTCCAGCCCAGACGGACGAGGTCTGGGTCCAGAGTCGCGCTTGTGTTTCCGAGGGTCCAGCCCAGACGGACGAGGTCTGGGTCCAGAGTCGCGGAATTTTCGAATTAGAGACAACGGTCAACGATTTGGGATCTCGGTCGCATGGAATTGGACCCGTCAAGATCCAGCCGAATATTGTTTCTTGCGCTAATAGAGACTCGACAACGTTATGTCGAGTTCCCTCTAATATGATTTTTGGGTATAAATCTCCACCGATTAGTACATCGACTCGTCCACTTTTATGGAAATTGGAGTCGGCCAATTGAATGTTGGGTAGTAGTTCTAAAATAGTAGCACTAATCGACGGTTCTGGGAGATTTCCGGCTACCCGTGGTAAAATCAAAGCCTTTGTTTTGACTAGAATGTCTTGATTCAACTTTGAACCAATTACTATCTCGCACATTTTACTGACACGAGCTGATATAGTGTCACTGAGACCAGACACTTGCGCATCTATTCCTTTGGGTGGGACTTTTAATAGTTTTTGAACCCTCTGGGAGATGAAGGTTCCTTCTGAACCAGGATCGATCAGAGCTCTAACTTCGAACTGTCTATTTTGATGACGAATAGTCACCATAGCAGTGCCCAGTAAGACTCTAGTATTACGTGAAGCGTAATAGCTCTGAGTCGAAGTTTCCTGTCGGAGTTGAGTGGACTGTATATGGTTAATGGGTTCACGAATACGAATAGTGTGCGCATGGGTATTTAGAGAAGGACTAGGAAATGTTTGCGCATTTTCAGACATAGCGGACTGACTTGGGTTATTGTTAATCTCCCGATGGAGCAATGAGTGATGTCTCTTTTGACATATGATGCAATTAAAAAGACTCTTACAATCTTTAATTGCATGGGTACTCGAGGGACACTTCAGACATTAATTTAATTAATTTCGCACTGTGGAAAATCTTTCTTTTGTTTCCATACTGAGGAACTTGGGGCAGTTTTTCATCCCATGTGATTGCGAGCAAAGCTTGCAGACAAAAGAGTTTACATTCGCTAAATGATTGGAAAAACGTCTTGAGTTACTCGCGTTTTTGACAAATTTGTTCGTAGGGTGTGGAACAATTTTATTAGGCGCTGAACTGCGTAGATCGGACACGGTTTCTAGGGTTTGGAACCTACTATTTAGGAAATTATCTAAATCCGCCCACCGCGGGATCTCAGATATTTGAACAATGCTTTGTTCCCAAAGAGACAATGTGGCTTCCGGTAACTTAGTGGAACACAAGTAAACAAAAATCGCATCCCAGTTGCTGATGTCGATCTCATACAACTGGAATGCTGAGATGCAGTTGTTTATCTCCCTTTGGAGTTTTTTGATAGCGCTACCAGACTCGACGGAAACCACTTGCAAGTTGAAAAGAACTTTAAACTGACTATTTAAGAGAATCCTTTTATTCTCGTACCGATCGGTGGCGCAGTGGCGAAACCATCGTGAGTAAGAGGAATTTTCTTCACGATTTCTTTTTCTTCGCCACGAGTTTTTTGGTTGAGATGGTATAATTTCTCCACCGGTGTTAGACGCGTATTTGTCACGTATATTGCAGTGAACATATCGCGGAAAGTCGGCCACGATATATAATCGCCATAAAATATTTCGGTATCTACTGGTCGTAATGTGATGTTGTGACTTTGCGGATTTGAAACAATGTCATCAACCGCTGCAGAACTCTTTGGTTTACTAAGTTCGTGCACGAATTCATCCATTTTAGCAGCACATCGGACATATGTGTCGTAGCAAAAACGATAACGGACTTTCAGACTTGGTAAATCGATTTCAGATTTTTCATCGCTCGATGTAGGGACTAGCTGAAGGCAATCTTGGTATGCGGACTTGACGGATTCACAAATTAACTTTAACTTTTGAATCGCGAGCGAGAATGTCGAGTGTTCAGAAGGAAGAGCCTCACTGAATTCCGATTCGAATTCAATTAGGCGGTCCGCGATTTGAATGAACGTGATCAAAGCCGACATTTTTGATTTTTTTTGTTTTGTTAATTTAAGTGAAACCGATTTTACTATGGGATTGAGTAATTGAGTTAACTTCGAGGTGTATTAACAAACGAAACGCAAAAAGGCCGGTATCAAACTTGTAACAGCGCAGTGGATTACAAATTCAAACTCTTTCGATTGGCTAATAACCACTCGGTTTTAAAAAAAACAACACGAAAAATTCTAAAAATTAACGAAAAGCTCAATGCTAATTGTTACACGGAAACAGTCGAGGTGGCAACGCCAATTGACAATAAAAGTAATAAAATTATTTATTTGTGGTCAAACCTTTTTATTTTATTAAAATTTGTTTACTGGATCTGATGGTGTTGTCTCTGCTTTCGCTGGTTTGCCGGTGCTGTTTCTAGTGTGGTTGTTGTATTTTGCTTCTTTGTTGTTGTTGTTTCAAACTCTACTGTCTCTGCTACTGTGACTGCTGGTATAGTTGTTGTTGTAGCGTTATTCGCTTTTGTTGTTGTTACAGCGCATTCACTGTTGTTGTTGTTGTTCTATATTATTTATTTTGTTGTTGTAGTGTACAAATTATTTTTATATTTAATAAATTTAAATTTACTAATATTCACTTTTCTCTACTTTACTTTACTTTATTTTATTTTGAAAATCACTTGAAAGTGAAAGTGAAAAACTTTGCACGTTGAAAGTTTGAAAGTGAGATCACTATTAGTGAAACTGAATAATTTGTACACTGGGTTGGCGAGCTTGTGGTGAGTTTGGGTGCAGCTGACTGTGTGGGTGTAGTGCAATGAGTGGTGGTGGTGTTGAACGGTAGAACTGCCCATGCAATTCTCTCGCGTTCTGGTTGCCGATTGGACTAAAAGGTGGAGCGGGAGAAGTCAATATTTCTCGCGCGATCTTTCACGTCTTAGTCTGCGTGATCGGACTTGGTGTTGTGTGTGGATTAGCGGGAGAGCGGGGGGGATCGAATTTGTAAATAATATTATTAAATTCCAAAACATACCAATTTCAAAACAGGTTTTTTCTATTTTAATGCGAAATAATGGTCTTATATCCAAATATAATAGATATTTAAAATATTTGGTTCATATTTCGTTATTTTGTTAATAACTACTAAATATCAAATACCAAAAGTATTAGAGTAACGCGTCACTATTGTGGGCATTTTTCGAAGTCGGAAGCGTCATGCCGAACAGCTGATGTCGTACGACTTTGTACTACAACTACTGCTACTCATTCTGGATTTTGGATTTATAACTATTTATGTATACGTGTTTGTTAATGATATTGGGCAATGTCGGTCAACGGACACAACCACCTCCCATATAACGCAAAAGTTCAATATGGAATATCTGGTGAACTATGCTATATATTGGGATGAAATCCTGTGTGTGATTACCGATACGAGTTTACATGCCAAAAACAGAAAACATCGCCCAAGGTACATGCCCCCATTTCAGTAAACATTTGACATAGAATATCAGTTGAACCATACCTCATATACATAGAAAAGGATACAATTTTGTGCTTGATCAATTACTATCAATATAAGATCACATTTCTAAAATAGATATCTCCCGATGAACTCGCCTACGTCAGCATATAATTATCACATCTCATGGCAAAATTTAAAGAAATCGGTTATCAACCACCCCTCCTACTGATATGACCTTAATATATCTAATTATGTTTTTATATATTAGATCCATTCTAAGGCCCGTTTTATTCAGTATCCGTTAAATTCCTTAACAACGCATATAATTTAATCATCTGATAAAATTAACAGCGCAATTAATATCTATAATTTAAAATTGGTTTCATTCACCTCTTGTTAACTTTAACAACGATTAAAAATCTCTTCAAATGACAAAATATGTCAACATTTTTTAAAAATATTACAAATTTATTTCTGAAATTGAATGAGAACAGCTGTTATTCTGAAAATTATTTCAGAGAGTACGAAAACTCACCCCTAAAATAACAGAGAGAGAGCATTTTTTCATAAATGCTCTCTGTCTAATTGAAATGATCTCTGATAAAAAAAAAACACAATTCACAAATTTGAATTTCCAATGCTGAAGTAAACGATCTTTGTCACGAAATGCACTTCATCTACGTCTTCCTTCATATGGCCGACTCGTGAACTAATTTTGTTGTCGAGAGCATTCATTTTCATTCATACGAAATTTTTCAAAACAATAATTTTGAAATGTCACAATTTTCAGGTTAACTACGAGTGAAAAAAACGAAATACTCAAATTAAGTTGAAATTCCCGCTGAAAAATATGCTTAACAGAGCTACATTTTTGCAAAAAAGTTAAATAATTGTTAATACAACAACTAGTAATGCTATATAAAAATATTTTAAAGTATTGTAATGTATAATTCCATTATTAATTTCCATTATGAAAATAGTGTCGATTGCAATATTTTTAGTCCGCGAAATTTCGATTCATCTGAGACAAAACAATGCATTGGAAACATTCTTCAATTCGTCATTAAATTATAATTTATTAAGTCTTAAAATATAATACACTCATTCATATTCTCATAATCATCATGCATTTTGGAAAATAGAACTATTTGTGGTCTAAATATTTATGTTACAGTGTCTGTAAAGAATAAACATGAGCAACCTCTAAACCAATTAAACAATGATGTCAATATGTTACAATAAATTTTCTTTCGAGGAATGAGGAAATTTGTGTTCGAGATTCACACATTTTAATTTATAATTTTAGAAATATACTAATAATAATTTTTTTAAATACATTTATGCATGAAAATTCGCAATCTCGGATCTTTCGATGATCTAAAGCAATCCAAAGAGCCGAAACATCAAAATTCTATTCCTGTTAGTAGTGATGGGATCTATCGAATAAATACTGTTTACGTCACAAACCGTCCGTACTGTATGTGTACGCTCGGGTACTTGGGGTAAGACTTTCTTGAAGATTGGAGATTTGTTGATGTTTTGATGAGTTGTTGTGCGGAGTTGCTGGGCCGTGATCGTTCTCTTCGTTGCTTGTAGCGAAGAATCCCTTTGGATGTTGAACTTGAAACTCGGCTGAGGAGAGGATTATTCCGGAGTTTGCTAAATAAAAACGCAAAGGTTTTGGGGGCAGAATTATTCTATATTTGGGGGGAGATTGAGTGAACTTACTTAGTCGCTGTTTGGTTTCCTAATGATCCGAAGAAACTTCGGCGGTGGCCATAACCCTTTCTTTCGTCTTTCGGAGTCATTAGGAGCGACGTCAACGTACCAGATTGACTACTAAATTATAATTTCTAAACACTACTAATTACAAAAAGTGTGGGAAAATAAAGAGTGGGGTTGGGGTAAACATTGCCGCCCGCCTTGCAGTATCGCTGCAATGAATATAACTAAAATAAAATACTATAAAATTCAATTATAATTCAGTTTACTATGATAGCTTAAATTAAAAGTGCTGGAATGGAATTTTATTATATTCAGTGGCATTGTGTGTGGTATGGTAGAATTGAGATGGAGAAGAGTTAAATGGGGCATTCAACAGTTTAACATTGACTTCATGTGGAGTATAACGACACCATCTCATGCATGATATTTGAGATGGCACGAGGCTAGATCCGCTCGCACGCATCTTGAATGCGATTCACCAGCCCAGACGGACGAGGTCTGGGTCCAGAGTCGCGCTTGTGTTTGCGAGGGTCCAGCCCAGACGGACGAGGTCTGGGTCCAGAGTCGCGCTTGTGTTTCCGAGGGTCCAGCCCAGACGGACGAGGTCTGGGTCCAGAGTCGCGGAATTTTCGAATTAGAGACAACGGTCAACGATTTGGGATCTCGGTCGCATGGAATTGGACCCGTCAAGATCCAGCCGAATATTGTTTCTTGCGCTAATAGAGACTCGACAACGTTATGTCGAGTTCCCTCTAATATGATTTTTGGGTATAAATCTCCACCGATTAGTACATCGACTCGTCCACTTTTATGGAAATTGGAGTCGGTCAATTGAATGTTGGGTAGTAGTTCTAAAATAGTAGCACTAATCGACGGTTCTGGTAGATTTCCGGCTACCCGTGGTAAAATCAAAGCCTTTGTTTTGACTAGAATGTCTTGATTCAACTTTGAACCAATAACTATCTCGCACATTTTACTGACACGAGCTGATATAGTGTCATTGAGACCAGACACTTGCGCATCTATTCCTTTGGGTGGGACTTTTAATAGTTTTTGAACCCTCTGGGAGATGAAGGTTCCTTCTGAACCAGGATCGATCAGAGCTCTAACTTCGAACTGTCTATTTTGATGACGAATAGTCACCATAGCAGTGCCCAGTAAGACTCTAGTATTACGTGAAGCGTAATAGCTCTGAGTCGAAGTTTCCTGTCGGAGTTGAGTGGACTGTATATGGTTAATGGGTTCACGAATACGAATAGTGTGCACATGGGTATTTAGAGAAGGACTAGGAAATGTTTGCGCATTTTCAGACATAGCGGACTGACTTGGGTTATTGTTAATCTCCCGATGGAGCAATGAGTGATGTCTCTTTTGACATATGATGCAATTAAAAAGACTCTTACAATCTTTAATTGCATGGGTACTCGAGGGACACTTCAGACATTAATTTAATTAATTTCGCACTGTGGAAAATCTTTCTTTTGTTTCCATACTGAGGAACTTGGGGCAGTTTTTCATCCCATGTGATTGCGAGCAAAGCTTGCAGACAAAAGAGTTTACATTCGCTAAATGATTGGAAAAACGTCTTGAGTTACTCGCGTTTTTGACAAATTTGTTCGTAGGGTGTGGAACAATTTTATTAGGCGCTGAACTGCGTAGATCGGACACGGTTTCTAGGGTTTGGAACCTACTATTTAGGAAATTATCTAAATCCGCCCACCGCGGGATCTCAGATATTTGAACAATGCTTTGTTCCCAAAGAGACAATGTGGCTTCCGGTAACTTAGTGGAACACAAGTAAACAAAAATCGCATCCCAGTTGCTGATGTCGATCTCATACAACTGGAATGCTGAGATGCAGTTGTTTATCTCCCTTTGGAGTTTTTTGATAGCGCTACCAGACTCGACGGAAACCACTTGCAAGTTGAAAAGAACTTTAAACTGACTATTTAAGAGAATCCTTTTATTCTCGTACCGATCGGTGGCGCAGTGGCGAAACCATCGTGAGTAAGAGGAATTTTCTTCACGATTTCTTTTTCTTCGCCACGAGTTTTTTGGTTGAGATGGTATAATTTCTCCACCGGTGTTAGACGCGTATTTGTCACGTATATTGCAGTGAACATATCGCGGAAAGTCGGCCACGATATATAATCGCCATAAAATATTTCGGTATCTACTGGTCGTAATGTGATGTTGTGACTTTGCGGATTTGAAACAATGTCATCAACCGCTGCAGAACTCTTTGGTTTACTAAGTTCGTGCACGAATTCATCCATTTTAGCAGCACATCGGACATATGTGTCGTAGCAAAAACGATAACGGACTTTCAGACTTGGTAAATCGATTTCAGATTTTTCATCGCTCGATGTAGGGACTAGCTGAAGGCAATCTTGGTATGCGGACTTGACGGATTCACAAATTAACTTTAACTTTTGAATCGCGAGCGAGAATGTCGAGTGTTCAGAAGGAAGAGCCTCACTGAATTCCGATTCGAATTCAATTAGGCGGTCCGCGATTTGAATGAACGTGATCAAAGCCGACATTTTTGATTTTTTTTGTTTTGTTAATTTAAGTGAAACCGATTTTACTATGGGATTGAGTAATTGAGTTAACTTCGAGGTGTATTAACAAACGAAACGCAAAAAGGCCGGTATCAAACTTGTAACAGCGCAGTGGATTACAAATTCAAACTCTTTCGATTGGCTAATAACCACTCGGTTTTAAAAAAAACAACACGAAAAATTCTAAAAATTAACGAAAAGCTCAATGCTAATTGTTACACGGAAACAGTCGAGGTGGCAACGCCAATTGACAATAAAAGTAATAAAATTATTTATTTGTGGTCAAACCTTTTTATTTTATTAAAATTTGTTTACTGGATCTGAAGGTGTTGTCTCTGCTTTCGCTGGTTTGCCGGTGCTGTTTCTAGTGTGGTTGTTGTATTTTGCTTCTTTGTTGTTGTTGTTTCAAACTCTACTGTCTCTGCTACTGTGACTGCTGGTATAGTTGTTGTTGTAGCGTTATTCGCTTTTGTTGTTGTTACAGCGCATTCACTGTTGTTGTTGTTGTTCTATATTATTTATTTTGTTGTTGTAGTGTACAAATTATTTTTATATTTAATAAATTTAAATTTACTAATATTCACTTTTCTCTACTTTACTTTACTTTATTTTATTTTGAAAATCACTTGAAAGTAAAGTGAAAAACTTTGCACGTTGAAAGTTTGAAAGTGAGATCACTATTAGTGAAACTGAATAATTTGTACACTGGGTTGGCGAGCTTGTGGTGAGTTTGGGTGCAGCTGACTGTGTGGGTGTAGTGCAATGAGTGGTGGTGGTGTTGAACGGTAGAACTGCCCATGCAATTCTCTCGCGTTCTGGTTGCCGATTGGACTAAAAGGTGGAGCGGGAGAAGTCAATATTTCTCGCGCGATCTTTCACGTCTTAGTCTGCGTGATCGGACTTGGTGTTGTGTGTGGATTAGCGGGAGAGCGGGGGGGATCGAATTTGTAAATAATATTATTAAATTCCAAAACATACCAATTTCAAAACAGGTTTTTTCTATTTTAATGCGAAATAATGGTCTTATATCCAAATATAATAGATATTTAAAATATTTGGTTCATATTTCGTTATTTTGTTAATAACTACTAAATATCAAATACCAAAAGTATTAGAGTAACGCGTCACTATTGTGGGAATTTTTCGAAGTCGGAAGCGTCATGCCGAACAGCTGATGTCGTACGACTTTGTACTACAACTACTGCTACTCATTCTGGATTTTGGATTTATAACTATTTATGTATACGTGTTTGTTAATGATATTGGGCAATGTCGGTCAACGGACACAACCACCTCCCATATAACGCAAAAGTTCAATATGGAATATCTGGTGAACTATGCTATATATTGGGATGAAATCCTGTGTGTGATTACCGATACGAGTTTACATGCCAAAAACAGAAAACATCGCCCAAGGTACATGCCCCCATTTCAGTAAACATTTGACATAGAATATCAGTTGAACCATACCTCATATACATAGAAAAGGATACAATTTTGTGCTTGATCAATTACTATCAATATAAGATCACATTTCTAAAATAGATATCTCCCGATGAACTCGCATACGTCAGCATATAATTATCACATCTCATGGCAAAATTTAAAGAAATCGGTTATCAACCACCCCTCCTACTGATATGACCTTAATATATCTAATTATGTTTTTATATATTAGAACCATTCTAATATATAATCTGAAAATAGTGTCGATTGCAATATTTTTAGTCCGCGAAATTTCGATTCATCTGAGACAAAACAATGCAGTGGAAACATTCTTC
This sequence comes from Coelopa frigida, assembly GCA_017309665.1. Classification (NCBI taxonomy): domain Eukaryota; kingdom Metazoa; phylum Arthropoda; class Insecta; order Diptera; family Coelopidae; genus Coelopa; species Coelopa frigida. The sequence goes on along the minus strand of JAFDUT010000065.1, from coordinate 3,507 downwards.
AATTCGTCATTAAATTATAATTTATTAAGTCTTAAAATATAATACACTCATTCATATTCTCATAATCATCATGCATTTTGGAAAATAGAACTATTTGTGGTCTAAATATTTATGTTACAGTGTCTGTAAAGAATAAACATGAGCAACCTCTAAACCAATTAAACAATGATGTCAATATGTTACAATAAATTTTCTTTCGAGGAATGAGGAAATTTGTGTTCGAGACTCACACATTTTAATTTATAATTTTAGAAATATACTAATAATAATTTTTTTAAATACATTTATGCATGAAAATTCGCAATCTCGAATCTTTCGATGATCTAAAGCAATCCAAAGAGCCGAAACATCAAAATTCTATTCCTGTTAGTAGTGATGGGATCTATCGAATAAATACTGTTTACGTCACAAACCGTCCATACTGTATGTGTACGCTCGGGTACTTGGGGTAAGACTTTCTTGAAGATTGGAGATTTGTTGATGTTTTGATGAGTTGTTGTGCGGAGTTGCTGGGCCGTGATCGTTCTCTTCGTTGCTTGTAGCGAAGAATCCCTTTGGATGTTGAACTTGAAACTCGGCTGAGGAGAGGATTATTCCGGAGTTTGCTAAATAAAAACGCAAAGGTTTTGGGGGCAGAATTATTCTATATTTGGGGGGAGATTGAGTGAACTTACTTAGTCGCTGTTTGGATTCCTAATGATCCGAAGAAACTTCGGCGGTGGCCATAACCCTTTCTTTCGTCTTTCGGAGTCATTAGGAGCGACGTCAACGTACCAGATTGACTACTAAATTATAATTTCTAAACACTACTAATTACAAAAAGTGTGGGAAAATAAAGAGTGGGGTTGGGGTAAACATTGCCGCCCGCCTTGCAGTATCGCTGCAATGAATATAACTAAAATAAAATACTATAAAATTCAATTATAATTCAGTTTACTATGATAGCTTAAATTAAAAGTGCTGGAATGGAATTTTATTATATTCAGTGGCATTGTGTGTGGTATGGTAGAATTGAGATGGAGAAGAGTTAAATGGGGCATTCAACAGTTTAACATTGACTTCATGTGGGGTATAACGACACCATCTCATGCATGATATTTGAGATGGCACGAGGCTAGATCCGCTCGCACGCATCTCGAATGCGATTCACCAGCCCAGACGGACGAGGTCTGGGTCCAGATCTTTGAACTTGCTGGTCGTGTGAGCGTTGTCCTTCCAGCCCAGACGGACGAGGTCTGGGTCCAGAGTCGCGGTTGTGTCTCTGAGGGTCCAGCCCAGACGGACGAGGTCTGGGTCCAGAGTCGCGCTTGTGTTTCCGAGGGTCCAGCCCAGACGGACGAGGTCTGGGTCCAGAGTCGCGGAATTTTCGAATTAGAGACAACGGTCAACGATTTGGGATCTCGGTCGCATGGAATTGGACCCGTCAAGATCCAGCCGAATATTGTTTCTTGCGCTAATAGAGACTCGACAACGTTATGTCGAGTTCCCTCTAATATGATTTTTGGGTATAAATCTCCACCGATTAGTACATCGACTCGTCCACTTTTATGGAAATTGGAGTCGGCCAATTGAATGTTGGGTAGTAGTTCTAAAATAGTAGCACTAATCGACGGTTCTGGGAGATTTCCGGCTACCCGTGGTAAAATCAAAGCCTTTGTTTTGACTAGAATCTCTTGATTCAACTTTGAACCAATTACTATCTCGCACATTTTACTGACACGAGCTGATATAGTGTCACTGAGACCAGACACTTGCGCATCTATTCCTTTGGGTGGGACTTTTAATAGTTTTTGAAACCTCTGGGAGATGAAGGTTCCTTCTGAACCAGGATCGATCAGAGCTCTAACTTCGAACTGTCTATTTTGATGACGAATAGTCACCATAGCAGTGCCCAGTAAGACTCTAGTATTACGTGAAGCGTAATAGCTCTGAGTCGAAGTTTCCTGTCGGAGTTGAGTGGACTGTATATGGTTAATGGGTTCACGAATACGAATAGTGTGCGCATGGGTATTTAGAGAAGGACTAGGAATGTTTTGCGCATTTTCAGACATAGCGGACTGACTTGGGTTATTGTTAATCTCCCGATGGAGCAATGAGTGATGTCTCTTTTGACATATGATGCAATTAAAAAGACTCTTACAATCTTTAATTGCATGGGTACTCGAGGGACACTTCAGACATTAATTTAATTAATTTCGCACTGTGGAAAATCTTTCTTTGTTTCCATACTGAGGAACTTGGGGCAGTTTTTCATCCCATGTGATTGCGAGCAAAGCTTGCAGACAAAAGAGTTTACATTCGCTAAATGATTGGAAAAACGTCTTGAGTTACTCGCGTTTTTGACAAATTTGTTCGTAGGGTGTGGAACAATTTTTATTAGGCGCTGAACTGCGTAGATCGGACACGGTTTCTAGGGTTTGGAACCTACTATTTAGGAAAATATCTAAATCCGCCCACCGCGGATCTCAGATATTTGAACAATGCTTTGTTCCCAAAGAGACAATGTGGCTTCCGGTAACTTAGTGGAACACAAGTAAACAAAAATCGCATCCCAGTTGCTGATGTCGATCTCATACAACTGGAATGCTGAGATGCAGTTGTTTATCTCCCTTTGGAGTTTTTTGATAGCGCTACCAGACTCGACGGAAACCACTTGCAAGTTGAAAAGAACTTTAAACTGACTATTAAGAGAATCCTTTTATTTTTGGAAAATAGAACTATTTGTGGTCTAAATATTTATGTTACAGGGTCTGTAAAGAATAAACATGAGCAACCTCTAAACCAATTAAACAATGATGTCAATATGTTACAATAAATTTTCTTTCGAGGAATGAGGAAATTTGTGTTCGAGATTCACACATTTTAGTTTATAATTTTAGAAATATACTAATAATAATTTTTTTAAATACATTTATGCATGAAAATTCGCAATCTCGGATCTTTCGATGTTCTAAAGCAATCCAAAGAGCCGAAACATCAAAATTCTATTCCTGTTAGTAGTGATGGGATCTATTGAATAAATACTGTTTACGTCACAAACCGTCCATACTGTATGTGTACGCTCGGGTACTTGGGGTAAGACTTTCTTGAAGATTGGAGATTTGTTGATGTTTTGATGAGTTGTTGTGCGGAGTTGCTGGGCCGTGATCGTTCTCTTCGTTGCTTGTAGCGAAGAATCCCTTTGGATGTTGAACTTGAAACTCGGCTGAGGAGAGGATTATTCCGGAGTTTGCTAAATAAAAACGCAAAGGTTTTGGGGGCAGAATTATTCTATATTTGGGGGGGATTGAGTGAACTTACTGTCGCTGTCTGGTTTCCTAATGACCCGAAGAGACTTCGGCGGCGGCCATAACCCTTTCTTTCGTCTTTCGGAGTCATTAGGAGCGACGTCAACGTACCAGATTGACTACTAAATTATAATTTCTAAACACTACTAATTACAAAAAGTGTGGGAAAAGAAGAGTGGGGTTGGGGTAAACATTGCCGCCCGCCTTGCAGTATCGCTGC